>JAPVRG010294951.1:9294-32155 GCA_029783565.1 Rhagoletis cerasi
CGCTTACACATATGTTAGTGTTTGGCCGAGCTTCTCCTCCGATTTGTGGCGTGCGCCTTGATGTTGTCACACAAAGTGGAGGGACCTACAGTTTTATGCCGACTCCGAACGGCGATTGTATTTTTGTGAGAAGCTTTTTCATGGCAGAAGTACCCTCGGAGGTTTGCCATTGCCTGCCAAGGGGTGACCGCTGTTAAGAAAAAACCTTTTTTCTAAACTTTTTTGCGACGTTGACCAGGGCTTGAACCCAGGCCTGCGGAGTGGAAGCGCGCACTGCTTACCACTACACCACAGCGGCATATGCCTCACAATAATCGCTCTACAAACGCATTTAATCGCAAATTTTTTGTATCACGCGCGTACGTGCTTTTTTCCGTTATCTCAGAAAATACAAAAAAGCGCTCATTTGCGCATTAATAGGTGAAACAAGATAGCCTAAGGAATGTTTTGATACAAAAGATTTTATGATATCAAGAGTTGTCAAAAGTTTCCAGCATTCAACGACGCGCACTTTTTGGGTAAATGCAAAACTTTAAGAATAAAGTAAAGATTTTTTTAAGCGATTGGCTTATTTTAAAGCGGCATCTGTATATTCTATGCAAAATAGACGTAAAATTTGAATTTTTCAGAAAAATATCTAAATTTAGCTCTTTTTTTTAGCTATATTGACAAAGTTAAAAGATAATTAAAGTATGGAGATTTATTGTCCCTTAATGAATAAAATACAAAAGCAAATTCTCTCAAACTTTTTTCGTTGCTATTTTGAAGTCCCTACATGTCAAAAATATGCTTCATTTGCCCCAGTCCGAAATCCGACTTTTGGCCATTTTTCAGAGATTCCAGCCCATTGTGGGTTGTAGTGCCAAATAAGAAGAAGAAGTGCCAATTGCATTTTTTCTTCCCTTTAAAGTCAGCAAGGCTTAAGCAATTATGAGAATGCAGATTTTGGCATGCCCTGACTATTTTAATGTTACCTTCAGTGATTTTTAGATGGAATTTAGCAGGAAATCACGATTTTTTTCTGCTGTGTATTTAATTTCAGTTGATTTTGGCTATAAAGAGACATAGAGATATTCATTTTTGCCTAATAGCAAATATATTTATACCTATACTTATATATGAATGTGTGTGTGCATAATTAGCGTTAAAGCATTCCAACCGCTTATTTTGCTTTCTTTCTGATATCCATATCACTTCTTTCTAGCAACTGAAATACAATCATTATCACATAGTACAATGCACTGCACGAGCCAGTTAAGTCAATCTTTTAAGTGGACATAAGTACCTGTCTATGTGTATATGTGCATTTTCGGCATTCGCTTTAAATATGTAAAAAAATACAAATTATATAGCAAATTACCAAGTCTATTTGTTGTAGATGACTTTAAGAGTAGTAGTTATTCACGGTTAGTTGTGCTTCGACACGACAGTCATACTTAATAAAGTAACCTCCAAGTTGTAGTTAACTTTTCCCATTAGCCTTGCAGGGACAGTAAATGTCAGCACAAGGCTAACGCGTGAAAGAAGCTGAAACAGTTGGAAAGAAAAGAAGTGCCACGCAGTGTCAATTTCCGCTTGGACAGCCAACATTTTTGTCTCTGTCTTTTATTTTCAAGTAACTTAACATTTTTTTACTACTTCCTGGAGTATTAACCATCCGGCAGATTTGTGCGCCGTCTACTGTGCGCTTTAATAGATGTCACAGGCTTAATATTTCTCCCATCCAATGCCTTCACTGCATTACGGAGATGTCAGCCTCATTCCTCTGGAGCACGCCCATTATTATACATACCATCTACATATGCTTTTTGAAGTGAAACTTCTTAATCGAGTTCGGAGATGTTTGCGTTAAATATTTAACACCACCGCATCAGATTTGTATCGTTCGCTCGATTTGCAAAAATAATAAGTTAAATAAATTCTTACATATGGGTGTCATCGAATTGGTTTTGAAAAATCTTTATTTTTAACATATGAAGGAAGGGTACCATCTATTTAAAAAATTAACTTCAACTTAATTCATCAGTATGTAAACCAATTTCAAGCGAAAGAGGAGGGATAAGTTGCGATGTGTTAAGGTGAGGTGAGTTGAAGTGAGTTAAGCTGAGTTCAGGTGATTGTAGGTGAGTTCAGGTGGGGTGAGATGAGATAAGATGAGATGATATGAGGTGAGTTACAGTGAGTTAAGGTGAATAGAGTTGAGTTGAGGTAAGTTAAAGTGAGTTTAGGTGAAATGAGGTGAGGTGAAGTGAGCTGAAGTTAGCTGAAGTGAGGTGAGTTAAAGTGGGTTGAGTTGAATTGAGTTGAACTGGGGTGAGTTAAAGTGAGTTAAGCTGAGTTGATTTAAGATAAGTTGAGGTGAGTCGCGGTGGGATAATCTGAGGTGAGGTGAGTTAAGGTAAGTTGAGGTTAGAAGAGGTGAATTGAAGTGAGTCAAGGTGAGGAGATGGTCTGTTGAAGTGATCTGAGATGGATTGAGGTGAGTGAAAGTTAAGTAAGATGAACATTGCAATATAAAGACAAAGAGAAACTTAAAGACAGAGACAAAGGCAAAGAATAAGAAAAACACAAACACAAACACAAAGACAAAAACAAAGACAAAGACAAAAAAAATACAAAGACAAAGAAAAAGAAAAAGACTAAGACAAAGACAATGACAAAGACGAAGACAAAGACAAAGACAAAGAAAAAGACAAATACAAACACAAAGAAAAAAAGACAAATACAAACACAAACAAAAAGACAAAAACAAAGAAAAAAAACAAAGACAAAGACAAAAAAAATACAAAGACAAAGATAAAGATAAAGGCCAAGACAAAGAAAACGACAAAGACAAAGGTAGAAAGGAAGGCAAAAGTAAAGATTGCAAACTTCTTTTCTGGAAATGGTGTATTAATTTTCACTTCTTCCGCTCCTAGGGACTACATGCACTCATGCTTTTTTATTAGTTTAATTCCGCTGTACTCTAAGCTGTGGCCTAATACCAAAGATAGCTAATGAATTCTGAAAATTCGCAGCTAAATTGCTAATCTATACAAAAATATTTTGCAGCAGAAGTTACGTAGACTTCCAAAAAAAAAGGGATTTTTTCAAGAAAAAATCATTTGTTGCGTCTTCATTGATAGTTAGTGGCTGACATCACGATGCGGAAAATTGAAATCCATCAAAATGGCACGCCATAATTACCAACTTGCAAAAATTGGGCGCACACAGAGCCAAAAGAGCAGAAAAATCTAAACAAAATATGAAATTACACTATTGACACAAACGCGCTGAGGAAAGGAATGTAAACAGCACTGGAAAAAAGAATCAACTTAAAAAAATGCTTGTAAAAAGATGAAATTGAGAAACTGCATGGAGCAAACTCAACTCGAAATCATTTAGCTGACATTTGCTACAAAAACACACACAGCCATTGAGGAGCAGACAGAAACTGAAGAAGCCACTATACCGGCAGTGGCACTGTCAAAAAGGCGGAAAATATTTGCCCGCGAAAAAAAAGAAAACAAATAAACAAAAAGAAAACAAGTAAAAAAAATCAGTAAACGAAATATATTGAAAACAAAAGAAATTTGAAAATTTCGTTTGCTTCATGCGCTCCACAATGCCCGCACACGGTGACAGCGTCGTTACATAAATGCAACACGACAAAACTTTGCAGTCGCAACTTGCAACTTGAGACGTTGGCAAATGATTACGACCACTCAACAGTTATCCTCCTCGTCTACGGAGGTACGACGGTACCTTGTGTTGGAGGAGAGAGGTACTAGGAAACGGGAAAGCACTTTGTACTTTGCCTGGCTGCCTGGTAGCCGTGGCGTTGACTGGACCTTTGAACTCGCTGATAAGAAGAGACAATTTTGTAAGTTGTTGAGGTTAGTTATATACAGCACAAAGGCAACAAATGCACAGTTAAACACAATAATTGTACACATAAAATATATATCTGCAAATAATTTTAAGCAAAAAAAATAAATAAATAAATTTGTTGAAGGAAATGCAAAATTTTAGGGGGAAAAGTAAATAAAATTATTCATAATTGCTTACAAAATTTTCCGAATAAACAAGGTGGAAAATTGCAGCTAAACATACATGTAATTGATTTGATAAAGACAATAAATCCACAAGGCATGAGGTTAGGAAAAATGGAAGTATATGCGGGTATGTTTATATATACATATACTGGGAATTTCTTATGGACACTTGCGTGATTTATGTAAACTAGAGTTCGCAAGTGTTGAAATTCAACCAACTCTACGGTCAGCATCCTTCTACGTGAAAAAATTATATATCTTTACCATAATAACCGTAGTAACTGAAATTTCTATTCATAGACAATTAAATTTTTGTATTGGTTTTATTTGATTTACAAAAATAACAAAATAAAAAATAAATAAAAAAGCAATTTGGTTAATAAACGTAAAATAGGGTTCAAAAAAAACCTTAAAGTTAACTAAATTATGAGTGAAACTTAACATAACATAACATAACATAACATAACATAACATCTATAACATAACATGACATAACCTAAAATAACGTAACATGACATAACATGACATGACATAACATAACACAACATATTTAGTTTCTTTTCTCTGCCTCTTATCTTTATCACTATCAGTTTCTCTATTTCTACCTTTGTCTCGTTTTTATACCCGAGCGCACTGTGTGCACAAGGGTATATTGAGTTTGTTCACATAACGGTTGTTTGTAACAGCCTAAAGGAATCGAAAACGATATAGACATATATATACCAAAATGCTCAGAATGAAAAGAGAAATCGATTAAGCCATGTCTGTCTGTCCGTCCGTCCGTTCGTCCGCACGATAACTCGAGTAAAAATTGAGATATATCAACGAAACTTGGTACGCATACTTCTATTGGGATAGGGACGGATGGTATTGAAAATGGCCGGAATGGGACAATAACCACCCCCACCTCCCATATAACGGTAATTTTCCGAAATACAAAAACTCCGATATTTTAGTAACTACTGAAGCTTATCGACTCAAAACTGATATATACAATGATATATTAACGAGTAATAAGAATATTGAGGCGTATTCTTGTTTTCGTACGAATCGAAAATTTGAAATTTTTGTGTAGAAAATGATAGGAAAATTTCACGATTTTCGATTCGTACGAAAACAAGAATACGCCCCATTGTAAATTTTCGAAAAAGGGGCGTAGCCACGCCCACTTATGGATTTATACGTATATCTCGGTAACCATTTTACCAATTTCAACCAAACTTGGCACAAGCATTAATCTTGGATCAACCTAGAAAACAGTCGAAAATTTTTGAAATCGGACAATAACCACGCCCACCTCCCATATAAGAGTAATTTACAGAAATACAAAAACTGCGATAAATTAGTAAGTACTGAAGATAATTTACTCAAAATTTATGTTTGCAATAATTCCTTAGCAAGAAGTACGAGTATAACAAATTTTTAGAAAATGGGCGTGTCACCGCCCACTTATGATTACATATGAGTACGCCCACTTTTCATATAACGGTAAATTTCAGAAATATTAAAACTTCGATAGTTCGAAATTTAGAAACGGTAGTTTACTCAAAGTTGGTACTCACAACAATCTCGTAACAAGAAGTAAGATTTTTATGGACTTAGGGAAAAGGGGCGTGACAACGCCCACTCATGACTACTTCAGTTTATATCGGTAACCGCTTTACCGATTTCTACCAAGCACAGCTAAATTATAGATAATGTTTGAAAAGAGTAAAAAAACCACCCCTGTTTACCACGTAACGTTAGGTTTCAGCATCGTGAAAAAAACGATGCTTCATACGTGCGCCGGGTATTTAATGTTCGGTTTTACCCGAACTTAGACTTCTTTAAGTACTTGTTTTATCTTTATTTTGACGCTTTATGGATGAAAAGTGGAGAATAAATTACCAAGCACCTGAACACGGGAGAAAGCACGCCGCCCTGAGGATAGTCCCTATGAACTCCGCTGCACTATTATACTGATCTCCTCTGCCCGAGTCCTAATGATACTCTGCGCGAGCATTGACACAATGTACAAGCACAGAATCTACGAGTTCTTATTACTTTTGAGCCGAGTTGCGTTTGCTATAGAAATTGGCAATGCCGATCAACTCCTTCAGAAAGGCGAGTTCCTTCTTCGTGTTGGCAGATTCTGGAAACCAGACTTGCTGATGCAAAGAGAGAGTATGTGATGAAAGATCCTTCCTACCAATGTTCAACTCAACCAGTCTCTCAAGACATTGCAGTTGATTGTAAGAGCCCAAAGTGAATCAGAGTTAATAATAATTTTGTGAGCATTATATTGAGCGTAATCTGCGACAGAAATATCGTACCTGGATTATCGTTCTCAATCACGTCCTAGAGGGGCTGGATAGGAGAATTTGTCGGGTTTTTACCATCGAAGACGATGTCATGTAGTTGTACTTAAATTTAGTCAGAAATTGGTCCGTTAGTTGAGGACTTGCCAATAAACCTGATAAGGCGAAGCTTCTCTCAATCGGTGGCGGTGGATTTGTGTATTGTGACAGGGTCAAGTGCTAGGTAGTAATCTCGGTTAAGAAGCTATCCTAGAAGTCAAATATCGAGGAACGAATAAGAAAGACGTAAGTAGCGCTATACATACTGCTGTGAAAGCGCAATTGGGAAAAGATGCGGCCTCTCCAATTGTAAAATACTGACTAATACAGCCAATCACATTTCTTGGGTTGTATGGTGGAATTCACTGGAAAAGTCTACAATATTTAAGAAGTTAACGTTATGCTTAGCGTCGTATCCGTAGGCATTGCAGATAAGGCTGCCGCAGTCTGCTTCATTATGAGGCTGAGGAGCTCGACGAGCTTTAAAAACTTCGACTTTATGTCTGAAACTTATCGGTGCGTACATACATATGCTAGTTTTGGTTTTTAACTAGTCACTGGTTCCTTCTCTATACATTTATCTTAAAAGAGTGACTGCAAGAGGGAAAGCCTCTGGAACAGAGGTCCAGCAAACATATTCAAGGAACGTACGAAGTTAAACGTAAGGTAACGTAGTATTTCAATCAGAGATGGTCGCGATTAAGAAGGTAGTAATCCATAAGCATAATATCTATAAAAGCCAAACGGATATCAGGGCTTTATGATCGCATTTAGTGCATTTGAACTGATTGGGGAGCCTTGCCCGATTGGTGTTGTATAATACGTTAGAAAGTTTAAGCACCGTTACATAGTGAAATTCCTTTTATTTAAAGTAGAGTAGGTAGGAGACTATAAATGCCGAGAGGTCAGTAGAGTTTTACTTGGAAGCACATTACCATTATATTCCTTAAACGAAAGAAAAAAATAAAGAAATAAATAATAGTTATGAATTAATTTACGCACATTCTCAGTCCACCTCCTTATAAACTCGGTGAATTTAATTGAAAAATTTTCTCGAGTAACACCTCAACTTAAAAGCTTCTTGTTCCACCAGTGCAGAGTAGTACGAGTAAATGGTAGACGAGCCGGCAAATCTGAGTTAAGATTGGAACCCAGAGTGGATGGAATCCTAATTAGGTGTCGAAATATTTCCATTATAATAAACACCATTACCTATGTAATTACCATTGCCATTATTATTACTATACTATTACCAATACCATTACTTTTACCATTACCGTTGTTATTCCCATTACCATTATCATTACTATTGTCATTACCAATACCAATACCATTACCATTAATATTACCATAACCATTACCATTACCATTACTATTACTATTTCCATTACCATTACCATTGCCATTAATATTATTATTACCTTTACTATTATTATTACCATTACTATTGTCATTACCATAACTGTTACCATTATTATTACCATTACCAATACCATTACTATTATCACTACCATAACCATTACCATTATTATTATCCTCACCGTTAATTTTACCATTAACACTGCCATTACCCATTTCCGTCTCCAATACCAATTACATTACGATTACAATTGCCATTACCATTACCATTACCATTACCATTACCATTACCATTACCATTACCAAGGGCATCGTTTAACCGCAGCCTCAATTCAATACCTCGCACTACAGTGCTTTCAAGTTTTCACGGGTACATCTTGTTAAAACCACTAGCCGAAATGGGAATGCAAAGCAAATTTCCTTCACGCTAACTTTAAAACATAAAACTGCTACCGTAATATAAAAAGGTGCGGCGATGAATGCGCAATTTAAACACTTCAAACATTTTCCCACAACAACAACAATAGCGTAGCAGCAACACTATATAGCAATGCTCGAATGGCAACCACCCTCTACAAATCAAATTTTCTCCTTTGCAACATTTTACTCATAATAAACGTTGCTGCAACACCAACTCGACACTAAAAGTGTACCTAGGTATGTATGTATGTACGTATGTATGGGTGGGAGTTCAGTCAGTTGCATTTGAAAAATTATATTTGTGAAAGAATACATGTTTAGGAGCGCTTAGAGGGCGGACGCCAAGTGATGCTTACGTGCTACAGCACCATCTCTCTTCTCTATTAACATTTTCGACATGACCATAATCGCCATAACCTATTGCTCGCAAATTAGCCACAAATGTTGAGAATCTGTTGCTTGGTGGCTGACTAAATCGTTGAACGGTTGAATTGCTGAGTGAGTGACTGACTTACTGACTTGCTGACTGCTTCACTAATAATTTTGACCACTTACAATTGTGGCATGAACCACATCAGCCACTTAAAACACAATATTACACTCGTTCGATGGCCAGCCAGATGGACGATGTAAACGGAGGTAATTGAGAGGTGATCGCCTATGATGATCGTGCAACTGTTTAAATTTGTAGTAATTTTTAGTGGGAGAAATCAAGCAAGCGAGCAATAAGATGAAAATAAAAATTAAAAATTGGTTGTTGTTGAAGAGTTTTCATTGTATATGTATGTATGTACATATGTATATGTATAAGTATGTATATGAGTATGTTTTAGGCACATGAGTGGGTGTAATTTCCCACGCCCAGTGTAATTTTAAAGCAGAATGGGATTGAGGGAGTTTTCAATGGGCTTTAAAACAGCAAAATGTATGCCAAAGAGTTTTTATTTTACTTTTTCTAAACTTACAAAAAATCAGTTTCCCAAAATTCCATCCTTCTCAATTTCGTATATTTCACACATTATCAGATATTTATTACAGTAATTACTAATCATACCTTAATACATTCATTCATTTTCACATAGTAAGTAGATATACATAAACTCATCATTACTTAAACACAGAAAATTTTAGTAAACTAAAAAATAATAAAACTTTTCCATCTAGAACGAATGCATTTAAAATTCTCATAATTTTCTTGTAGAGATTACAGCGTTGCGCACGAGCAGCTACGAGTATGACTTGCTAGTCTTGCTCCATTGATTTGCCTCTTGTTTCTTCGAGAAATATGAGTAAATAAATTCCACAAACAACACATACACCGGTGCAAGAGTACATAGTCACTGGTAGGCCATAATTGTAGAGGAACATTGGATAGAGATGAAGTGCGCCAAATACACAAATGCTCATGAAGACCATACTTATCGCTTGAGCTTGACCGCGTATCTGAAAAAAGGGGTTTATTTTTATAAATTTATTTTAATTGAAAAGAAATTTTAGTCAGACAGAGCTTTAAGGGAAAAGTATATGCATATTACCTTTAAAAATTTGTAAAATAATTTGCCAAAAAATTCGTACCTACTCGGAATGACCATTGACATTGTTATCAACGTACCAGTATTAACTGATCTCATTACGACATTTTTGTCGCTGTCTCCTTGATATCAGTGAAATATATTATTCGTAGGTGTTTAAATTCGGTATCTATATTTTAATGATGCCTAGGAAGATATCAATAAATATGTTTCTATGAGATTAGTTGATAAAAGTGCATTGATAGGAATGTCAATAGAAATGTTTTTGGAAACCGTTATTGATATATGAATTTATCGATATCGTGTTTTTTGTGTAATCGATTAATTTATTGTAAACTCATCTACTGATAGTCGAATTAAATTGCCAACCGATATTTTTACTGACATTACTGTCGATATTGATTTTAAATTCTGATAATATTATAATTTTTTTTATTTAGTTATCGATATATGAATTTATCGATATCGTGTTTTTTGTGTAATCGATTAATTTATTGTAAATTCATCTACTGATAGTCGAATTAAATTGCCAACCGATATTTTTACTGACATTACTGTCGATATTGATTTCAAATTCTGATAATATTATAATTTTTTTTATTTAGTTATCGATATATGAATTTATGGACATCGCTACCGATTTTTTTGTGTAATCGATTAATATATTGACTCAGTGCTCATGCAAATTTGTGTTCCTTTTGCTAAAAAATGGAAGTACATAACTTGATTAAAAAAAATAAAATAAAATTTAGAAGTCGCTCAAGTCCATTTTTATTTTACTTTAAATTACTCCTCCTCTGCGATGACTCATTTTGTTTGCTAAGGATATGGCTATATACATCATCATTGACATAAAATCAAATACAATTTTTCTAAGAAATAATCAACTTTTAAAGTGAGATTTCAGGGTTTTTTCTCGTTTTTTTTATTATTTATTCATATTATCTAAAAATGTAAGATCCGGATCGAAAAAATAACTCTACTAGTATATTCAGCGGACTCGAAAGCATATTATAAGATCTTACAGAACTTAAATTTTCAGAGGAATTTTGCGTGCGCACGGATTGAAGGACGAGTAATTTTAAGCAAAATAAAATTGAACTTGAGCGACCCCTAAATTTCATTTTTTTTAAATCAAGTTATTTACTTTAATTTTTTAGCAAAAGGAACACAAATTTGCGTGAGCAGTGAATAATATTAAAAAAAAGGATTTTCTGGACCAGTCTACTGTTTACCTAAACCAAAGCGCATTTTTTGTATATAAATTAGGGTGCTTCTGAACAGAAGGAGTATTTTTTTGCGAAACTCGATACCGACGGTACTTTGGCAAATCCTCGTATCTTAAAACACTATCTAACAAAAAACTGTATGTTAATAAGAAAAAGTCATTTTTAATAACTTTTTGATCTGAATATGAAAGACTAAGTACTTTTTAGTTAATTTAGAATAAAATGTACTTTAATGCCTATTTTGAATTAGTTTTACGAGATACGGGGTGGTAGTGATTTATCAGATAAGAGGTTTTGCCAAAGTACCGTCGATATGCATACCCGTGTTCTTAGTTTCTCCGAGACGATTAGGTTAGATAAGGTTAAACGGACTGCTTTGGCCAAGGTAAAATCGGTGGTCAGAGGTTCAGATGAGAAGATTTTTCAAAAGACTATCCTTTCCTCTTCTTCCCTTTTGGCACTACAACCGTTTGTCGGTTTGGGCCGAGAACAAAAAACTTTGCCAATTGCTCCTTTCCGATGCTAGTTGTTCATCCCGAGTGCAGGAAGATCCAGAAGTCTGAAAAATTTTCTTCGTAGCCGGAAGAATTCGTACAGGAAGTACTTACTTAACGGATTACACCTCTTCCTCGTCTTTATAAACTTCTACAGAAATCGTTAACTGACTACTAGGGCAGTGTCTCTTTAGTATTTAAGTTAGAAGTTGTATGCTCCGCTCATCAAGCGATGCCCAGATCGACCGACTCGGAGTATGTCCAAATTAATCCACCGTTGTTAGAAGATACTCATTTCATATTCATAGTATGAATCGGCTATTTTATGTGCATTTCCAAGGCTCCTCGGTGGAGCATGATGACATGGCTTTGCGGTGTCAGGTTAGTAAGATCAAAAGTGCCTTTAAGGCGAAGGAGATTGCTCTGTGTACCTTCTTGGACCTTTAGGGGCATTGGTCCAAAGAGGCATATATCCATCTACTGTGAGATGGATTAATGCTATGCTTCGTGAATGCGAAATCCCATCGTCCTTGGGTAACACTCAAGTGAAGATCAGAGCCATGAGAGGCTGTCCGTAGGGAGGGGTTCTCTCCCCACCGCTTTGGTCACTTGAAGTAGACGACCTCCTAATCAGACTGTATGAGAGTGGTTACGATGCTGTGGGGTACGCAGATGATCTAACAATTAACGGACGTTACAAGTGCAGCTATTCGTGTGGTCTCTAATGATGTGCCAATGAGGGCCTCAGCATAAATCCTGAGAAGGCTGTTCTTGTACCGTTTATAAAAAGGTATAAACCAAACATTGCTTTGGTCACTCTTGTAGGCACATTGCTTGAATACTCCGGTGAGGTTAAGTATCTAAGGATTACTCTAGATAAGAGACTTAATTAGAACCCCATCTTGAAAAAGCTGTTGCTAAAGCCACACGAGCCATGTAGACCTGGAGAAGACGTTTTGAAAGAACTTGGTGACTGAACTCAAAGCTAATATATTGGATGGCAAAATCAGGCCACGATCTTTGGCTAACCTTTCAATAAACAAAAATGGCATCAGGCTACTCTCCGGGTACCTAACGGGGCACAACCAACTACGATCTCATATGCACCGAATAGGTGTTGTCGGAGAGTCGGAATGCTGGCTTTGCCTTGAGGACGAGGAAACTTCCGAGCATATTCTTTGTGACTGTCAAGCCTTGGCTAGACAAAGGTTGATTTATTTCAAAGATCCAATGGTCAAACCCTTTGTAACAGGGGACTCGACTACCAGGGCCCTTTTAGGGGTATGGTAATTTTAATACAAGCTCTTAACCAAGACTTCGACTTCAAGTCGATACGGGTCCGAAAGGAGAAAATTAGTGAGATGTCCCCTATAGAATTTCATAAAAAACGTTCTGGGACACCTTAATGTAAATACTTACATACATACATACATACTTAAGTACATAAGTCCTCACCAAAATCATGCCATCCTCCTTTCCATTTTACTCACCTTTGCCGGCAAAATTTCCACAATAATCGTATAGGTCAGCCCAACAATGCCAAAAGCGGCCGTGAATACGACCAAGGCCATCAGCACCACTGGCGCCCATTCGTATTGCGCCTTCGTCACATCATCGGTGAATTGTACAAAAATGCCGAAAGCAAACATCGACGCTGCCATGGTAGCTGTTGAAGAAAGCAACAGCACTTTGCGACCGAAACGTTCTACCAGCACAGTTGAGGTCACCGTGCCTGCTATCTCAACTACGCCCATATAAATGGTGCACTTATTAGGATCCATCGTAGAACCGGATGATATGAAAATGGCGGACATATAGCTGACGAAAACGAAGCTGCTGGAGAATTGATTGAGAATGCATACAATGAAGGCGGTGAAAAATTTGAACATGGCCGATTTGGTGACTGGAAAAAAGAAAAGTTAAGAAGAGTGAAAAGGTTTAGTTATTGTTGATAGAGAAAATTTTGAGAAAAAAGTCGTTTACATCGCATGGTTTTAGAATTCTGAAAAATATTTTTTCGAAGAGTCAAACAGTCTTTGGTAGTTTTTTTTTTTAAAAACCTTTGCTTAATATGGAAAAGTTCTGATAATTTCACACTCTCCCTTCATCTCTCGCTATTTATTCACGTACATATTTACATAGAAACTTACAGAAATCCTTTATGGTTATAGGCGTTGCAAATCCACTCGATAGAATAATCGTTTTCAATTCATCAAATTCGCTTCTGACCAGCACCGCGAGCTGTGGCAATTCCAGGTCCCTATTATATTTTGTTCTCGCATTCTTCTCTTGCTTGGGTATACTTTTGTAGAAATTAAAAGAATTTTCCGCTTTCTCAGTTTGTCCCCTCTTCAATAGACATTGAGGCGTCTCCGGAAATAGCCAGCTGGCAATTAGATAAATGATCGGCAATACAATTATAATGCAAGGCACTAAAAAATAATCAAGATATGCAGGCAGCGCATAGCCAACTAAAATGCCGGTGCTGAGGAAACCCATAGCCATAGCCGTGAGGGCGCCACGAATTCTAGAAAATAATAAAAAGATAGAAATTGTATGTGATAAAAAAGTGTGAGCTAAAAAATAAGCGTGCAAGAGCTTAGTGAGCGTAAGTTAGTTAGTTTATTTGGGGCTGATAAGAATTGAAGTGTCATTTTTAGAAGATAATTTAAAATCGCGCTGTTTTTGTTGGATGATTACTGACTATAGTTTACAAATTTGGTTTAAGCGTCAAAGGCGTTAACTTGGCCCCAGTGCAAATTTTGTTGACCTACCAAATTTTTCAGATGACTCTATCTTTCTTTCTGATAAGATTAAATAAAATTTTCTATTTAGTAAAATTGTTCGTAAATTTGTATATATGTATGTATATTAGGGTACATCAGACTCTTCATACTAAAAAAAAGTGGGTAAATTTCTTCCAATCAATATTATTAAATATATTTTATTTTAAGACTACTGCCTAAATACTTCGGAAATATATTAAGATTTACCGGAGCTGGAACGGTTTGAAAATATCTCTAAAAATCTCATTATTTTGACTCGGTTGATAAAATTTTCAAACATTTTTATACATTTTATACCAAACTCGATTTGTAGAGGTATTTTCAAATCGGTCCAGCTCACGTAAACCTGCATATTTTTCGGAAATATTCTGGCTGACGTCTTAAAATACATATAATAGATTTTGTAATTCCGGTGGAAAAACCGCAATTGTTTATCAGCGTAATCACTAAACGAGTAGTGCACTAATTAATCAATGATCTTCATGAAATCAGGCATACTTTAGCCCTCAAGAAATTTTAATATTTCATTTTGCTTTTTCAAGACTATTTAGATTAGCTATTTTAATTGTACTTACTCTTTGTCCGATAATTCGCTTATGAAGATTGGTATGACCACATACAGGCCGCTGCTCGTAAAACCGGCGAAGAAACGTGCCGCATATAGATAGGCAATGCTTTGTGCCGCATAGCTGAGAATCCAGAAGAGCTGCATACATATATGGATGAAGAAAGTGTTTATGGGTTAATTATTTTCTTTTATTCTTTCTCAAATGAAATATGGTAAGTTTTACTTAATTAGGTTTTAAATATCCTTCTAAAACTCCTCTCGTTTTTACTTTAAAGAATGCTTATGTTCTATGTATACTGAATATTTTCGTAAAAGCCTCACACATTTGTATTCCTAAACTAGCTTTTTCCGTGAACTGGGTGAAATACGGTTTAACGTTTGGTTATCTAAATCGATCCAAACTCGATGTTTCCCTTGACTGGGACTTCTGGGATGCAAATTATATCTCAGGACGTGCAAGTATGAATAAGAGCTTATCTTTCGCAGATACATCGTATTTATACATATGTATGTGCGAACATGATTTTTGTTTCATATCAATGCCAAATCGTTATATGTATTTTATTTAATATAATTGGAATAGTTTGATATACAAATTTTGTAAATGTGGCATCTCTCTTCTAAAATGCTTTCAAAGTGATTCGTAAATGAAATAAGTTAAATTTGACTTTTAAAACAACTCGTTTCAAAAATATTTTGGGTAAAAAGCTTTTTCTTTAACTTCCTTTCTTTAACAACTGTTAGTTTGTAAAGTTTCGTTTAACCTCTCATTTAATTGAACTGGCATCCTTAAATTGATGGCAAACCTCTTTAAAAATATTTTATAAGAAAAGCTTACGCAAAACTCTACCGTGTAGCACTCATTTAAAAAAAAAATTAATTTAACTTATCGATTAAATTGATTATGATTATTATAAACAGGTGGCAACACTCTTCAAAAATAATTTAAAATAAGGTTTTCTTAAATCTCTCTCTTGATACATATATGAAAATATTTCATTTAACTTGCTAAGTAAATTGATTTTGAATTTCTAGAGAGGTGGCATATTTTCCCAAAACCTCTCTTGTTTTTTAAAAAACAGCTTTGAAAAAGTTTATCTCTCGTTTTATATCCATTTGAAAATGTTTGATTTAACTTGTTAATTCAATTAATTTTAACTTTTTGAACAGGTCGCAACCCCCTTAAAAATTGTTCGTAGTGATTTTTTAACGCCTTTCGTTTAACAACTTGGGTGTGTTGTAATATTCCATTAAAATTTTAAATTAATTGATTTCAACTTGTGGAATAGGTGGCAGCTCTTTTCAAAAAGGATTTTTGGAATAAGTCGCTTTAGAACTTCCTTCGACTGATGTCCTTTTTGTTCTAATATTTTATTTGACGTATTAATTATATTGAATTTAACTTTGTGAGCAGGTGGGAATCCACAAAAAATATTTTCGAAATGCTTTTTTAACCGCTTTCGTTGAACGCATTAACATTGTTACAATATTTTATTCAATTTATAAATTAATTGATTTTAACTTTTGGGAAAGGTGGCAACTCTCTTCAAAAATATTTTAGAAATAAATCCTCTAATGTCTTTATTGTTGTAATATTTTTTTAAATTCAGAGGAATATATTCCTGAAATATTTTGAACAAATTATCTAGCTTGAGAGCGAAATTTTAACATTTATACACTTGCAAACTATACAAGAAAAGTATAGCTACATGGTTTTTGGACAAGCACTTTAAATATGGCTTTGACTTTTTTATAGAAGAATTATGTTTATGCATACCTACATACATACATATGTAGGTAAAAATATTTTAGTTTTTTAACCGTTGTGCTCCAATTTAGACTTCCATGCTCTAAGTGATATTTAAGTGAATCAAATTAAACTCACCATATGTGGAATAGCCAATAAATGCATATTGAGTTTCCTGCCCAAACGATCCAGAGTGAGACCAAAGAAAATATTACCAACCAAAAAGCCAATACCGAATAGTGAGCCAATCCAAGATACCTGATCGGTATTAATTGTGAAATTAAGTGGCGAATCAGGTGATTGAAGAACTTGTATTATGGGTGAGAGCCAACCCAAACTGATGCCATGTGTAAAGGTCATTATGTGAGCTGGCGAAAAGAAACGAAAAAAGTAATAGAGGGAAAATCATAGAAACTAAAAATTTATAAAAAAAATAAAACACCACCTTTTGATGATATATATATAACAAATGTCAAACAGAATTTTGGACATGAAAAACTTACCATGTGAATCATTAAATGATCAAAAGCAAAAAACAAAAACTAAAAAAATGGGGAAGAGCCTTCGGAAAGCGATTTTGTAGGAAATCCATAAATCTAACAATGTTTTGCCTTTCGTTTAATTTTTTCAATCTTCATTATATTTCGTTCATAATTCGCACTCACCCACAACGGTTACCAGTATTTGCATTCGATAGCGTTTGCTCCATATAGAAATTCTTTCAGAGTTAGACATATTTCTATATTTTCGTTAGTAGATATTTTTTTTTTTTAACAAAATCTGCTAACTTTTGGTTTAACCTAATTACAAGTGAAAATTTCGCTATTCGTAGTATACTCCGTTTAAAAGTACTACAGAAACACACTGCTCAAACGCCAATAAATATGCCCCGCTTGTGTACGTCCGCCATATATCAGTATTCACAATTGTCAGCTGCTGTAGCCTCACAGCGCCGGTTTTATATAAATTTTTTGGAAGTTTATCATTGCGTTGGAATTTTCGATTTTTTTCAAATTATGATGTTTGTACTAGCCGCAGCAGCAGGATAGATACAAAGTTATATTTTATATACCTACAATAATTACATGTACTCGTATATGTACTAATACATATAAGTACGCTCAGTCAGTCAGGGTGCCAGTAATATTGGCAACAGTCTTGTGATTAGATACGTAGGTGTAAACTAAGTATCTGTGCAAGAAATCATCTAATATGTATGTACATACTCAGTGACAAAAAATAAATATAATGTGTATGTATGTATGTCTGCTGTTGCTTTCTCTGATCGACTTTTATGATTTCTGAAAGTATTTACTTTTCAAGTCATTCATCTTGTTTGCCATTACTTATGTACATTTGTAGATGAGGACAATGAGAACCTCTTTGGTGAATCACTAAAACGCCTGTTACACGATATGTATTTCCATGTGTAAATGCTACTTTTTTGATACATTCTGCTATATGATACATACGAGTAAATAAAAAAACAAGTAGCATTTACATATGCAAATACATATTGTGTAAAAGGCCTGTAATAATTGTACTTTTGTAGACTTGAATGTAGGGCAATTGTTTTTGTGGTTAATTACTCAATTAAAAAATATAATAGCCTTGAAAAAATCTACACAATAGCTTTGACTGATTAGGTGCTTACAAATATTTATTGGCATATAATTAAAGCTCCTCTTTAGAGAAAAAAGCAAGTAAATCGAATATCAATTATCTTACTAATATTATAAATGTAAAAGTTTGTATGTTGCGATGTTTGTTCTCAATCACACAAAAACCGTTAAGCGGATTTTAATAAAATTTGTCGCGTAGATAGCCCCCTCAATAGGGGGTGTTTCACTGGTTCTCTCCGGTAGGGTCAAGTTCTTGGGCTCGATCTTGGACGGGAAGCTATCATGGAAGCCAAATATTGAGGAATGAGTAAAAAGGCATTTGTGGCTTTCTACTGCTCTTTAAAAGTGATGTACTGGCTATTTGAACCCATTATTAAGCCAATAATGTTATATGGGGTCATTGTATGGTGGAACTCACTGGAAAATACCACTCTTGTTAGAAAGCTAGAGCGCGTGCAAAGGGCGGCCCTCGTTGGAATCAGCGGGGCGCTCCGGACCACTCCTACTCTAGCGCTAAATGCTATGCTTAATGTCGCACCTGTCGTCATTGCGGGCAAAGTAGTGGCGGTTCGCTCAGCCATTAGGCTCAAAATACCTGGGTTCTCTTTCAACCCAGCGCACGGGCACTCGACAATCCTCGAAAGCTTTGACTTCCTGCCAGAAGAAATGGCCACAAAAGTATCCTTCTCCACGCACATCTCTTAAGGCGTGAATGGGAGAAAGGTAGTCTATGGAGAGGAGGTCCAATAAACCTCTTCACGGAAGGATCGAAGCTGGAAGGGAGAGTTGGAGGAGGTGTCTACTGTCAGGAACTCTCAGTAGATATTACGTTCAGACTGCCAGATCTCTGCAGCGTTTTTCAGGCCGAGGTGGCGGCTATAAAAGAGGCAGCCAATTGGCTATGTGCCAATGTTTTATCGACAAGGAGGGTGAATATATACACTGATAGTCAGACGGCAATCAGAGCGCTGGCGTCGCTAATGGGATGTTTAAGACTGGTCGCGGAATGCCTGACCTCTCTTTCAACAGCCTTGCTGATCTGGGTCCCAGAGTACAGTGATATAAATGGAAATTGCAGGGCTGAAGGGCTGGTTAGGCAGGGCACCCTCGAGGTCATCACTTCGGACATTCCGTTGGCAACCTGCGGTCTGCTCCTGGACAGATGGGCTTACAGTCGGCTCAGCGATCGCTGGGCAAAAACCCCAACTTGCAAAGTTGCAAGGTCCTTCTGGCGGGTTGTGGACCGCGGGAAGTCAAGCGAGCTACTACAGCTGCGAGCTACTTCCAGCTCCCAATCCTTACAGGTTTACTGACCGGGCATTGCCCTATAGGAACCCACGCTGTGGGACTCAAGATCGTCACGGATCCCTACTACCGCAGCTGTATGGAAGACGAGGTGGAATCATCTCAGCACTTCATCATCAACTGCCCGGTATTCTCTAGATTAATGTTTAAGCACCTCGGTACGCATTTCTTCAACACTGCGGAACTTTGTTGTGAGCACCCAGCGCTTCTCTTAGTTTTTAACGTGGCAGGGACCGATATATTCGAACCATTTTCTCCCGTGTTTCTTAACCGAATTGAATGCTTGTTTTACAGTTCTAAAGGTGTGTAAGGCGCCGCAAATCAAGCGGGTATAGGATAGTTGATATGTAAATATGTAAGTATCAAATGTATCGTAGTTAGCCTCCTTAAAACAAGACGATTAGTAATTTTGTATGTGCAGCAATAAAAGCAATACAGATGGTGTATTGACTGCAATCTTTCGAATTGATATGCTTAGCTCCTCTTATATGTGACCACAAGTGGAGTAATTGACCCCTCAAAGCAAAATATACATACTTTATTTTAAAAATCATTTCATATTAAGATTCTCATATAAATATATTTATTATATAAATTAAATGATTAAATAGGGTTGAGGCAGGCGCTGTCCAGTTTTCCTATAACCAAGCAAAGCAGACAAATAACGCTTGGCCTAATTTATAATTAGGGTACTAGACCAAAACTGACAGCGGGTTTGGATAAAGGTAGCTAACCGGGTCTCATCAAAAGTATAGAAAACTGGTTTTCTTTTGTGTGCCTCTAGACAGAAATTCTAGCCTCTTCAGTATATCCCCGAAATATTCCCAGTTTTGAACATTTGATTCATTTATAATTTTATTTATTTTATCATGATACAGATGACCGGGATTTAGCTAGGCTGTCCAAAACAACATTATTTAGACAAGGTTATAATGCATTTTTGTGCGCAAGTGGATTCTGGTATACAAAAATCTAATTAGATTCACTTTGGTGCAGCTGTGGAAAATGCGGGCTAGAACACAATATTTCTGTATACCAAAAATATGATCATAAAAAGTTATGATATACATACATACATGCATAGCCAATAAAACAATTATAATGCGTTGAACTCTGAAATTGCGACAACAAAGAAATTCGCCACTAAATTAGAATGAAAAGATATCTAAGTACTTAAAGCCATAAGTAAATCAGTTAATAATTATCTAATAGAAGGTGTAAATTGCAAGGCGAAAGCCCATGCGAAAGTTGTTGTTTTCATTAAAAAGAATTGTGCGCCTATCTTCTCTGTTTCGTTTAGATAAATAGTCATATTTTCTACATACTTAAGATTAATAAATTTAAAAAAAAACAAGTAAGGACAGTGCTGTCTTCGGCTATGTTGAAGGCTTCATACATTTCATGAACATCCAAATATTTTACACCAACCTTCATTTCTTTGAGAGCTGTAAATTTTATTTAATAGATTTTCACTGTGAACTACACAGATGGAGGAGTTATATGGCAAAAACTTATATCTGAACATTCCTTATAGAGCACCCATCTGGACGATTTTCTCAGTAGACCTTGTATAATGAATTAATAAATGGTGAATACATTGCGAAATTTCATGTTCCTAGCTGCATAAAAGACAGAGTCATAACGCGAAATCTCATATCTGAACAATCAGCTTTATGGGAGCTATATGTTGTAGTGTTCCGATTTTTCCGGTTCCGACAAATGATAAAAACCATTATAAAAAGTCTAAGGTACTGTCAATTTACTCGCATGAGCGATGCAGTTTCTGCAGCAGGGATAACGAAGCTGCGTATGAACTGAAATCTGAAATTTGGACTCAATAAAAAAGATTATTTCGTATGCTGGATTAAGAGACATTCTATTAATCCATTCAGGTGGCACAATAGATCTTAAAACACAGTTTTCACAGTTTTTATCGAAAAATTTAGTTAGTATTTGAGCATAATGAACACGATTTTTGAAGAGTTTTTATCACAATTTCCGTTTTACTAATATTTTTGGAGAAAATAGGAAAAGGTGGAAAAGTCGTAACTTTAGGTCGGATTTTTAAACGGTTTTTTTATCTAGGAATTGTGTTTTCAATAATTTTTAATGAAAGTAAATTTAAGGACCTTTAAAATAATATCCCAACCATTTCCGTGGCTCTATTCTGTGAGGCGGAAATGAATTTTGTCCCTCTCAACCTCGTTTCTGACTAGTGTGCGCCGTAGTCGAACAACAAACAAAAAACCAACCCCTTTGCTCAATCGGCCAGTGATTTTCTGAACTTTATTAGACTATCCAAGGGGTTTTGGGTGCAGATTATGAATCTGAAGTCAATTATTAAAAATTCAAAAGAGCGGGTCAAATATGGCGAATGTGTTTTATAAAAAATGCCTCAAAAATTAGAAATTTTTTTTAAAAATAAATAAAGTTTTTGAAAACTGATTTCAGTTTTTCATTCAGCCACTCAAAGAACCTTTGGATATCAAATTTCATAAAAATCCGATTTTACAATACCTAAGATTTTCCTTGCAGCCATAGCATTTAAGGTAATTCTAGTTTGAGTGAGAAGGAGAGAGTCATTTTAGAAAGTGTGAGCAAGATAGAGAGTTGCGCCATTTTGTCCGTACCTGTCACCCATTTTCGGCTTGACGTCGACTTCTGGGACACCCTGTATACATTAGACTGGTCCAGGAAATTCTTTTTTTCAATATTATTCAGTGCTCACGCAAATTTGTGTTCCTTTTGCTAAAAAATGAAAGTACATAACTTGATTTAAAAAAAAAATTAAATTTATAGGTCGATCAAGTCCATTTTTATTTTGCTTAAAATTACTTGTCCTTCAATCCGTGCGCACGCGAAGTTCCGCTGAAAATTTAAGTTTTGTAAGATCTTATAATATGCTTTCGAGGCTGCTGAATATACTAGGAGAGTTATTTTTTCGATCCGGCTCTTATTTTTTAGATAATACGAATAAATTATAAAAAGAACGAGAAAAAAACCGAAATTTCACTTTTAAAGCCGATTATTTCTTAGACAAAATTTATTTGATTTTATGTCAATGATGACGTGTATAGCCATAACCTTAGCGGAGTAATCGTGGCGGATCCCCGGGGGGACGGGTTTTGGGGTAAAAATTCTTAGCAAAAAGTTCAAAATTTTGATGAAAATTCGCGAAATTTTCCTGAATTTTGCCAAAACTCCAAAGCTTTAGATTATAGTATTTGTGGAGGTCTACACCAAAAAGGCACAAATCCAAAACATAAAAAAATTGGCCTTTAATTGCAGATCCCTTCCTCTGGCGGGTTTCTATAGAAATTCCAAATCGGGGACCGAAAAAATGCAACAATCCCCAGCTAGGTTGTGCTGAAACCAGCTTCTAGTACAACGCTCAGTTCATTAAAAAAAACTTTTTTTCAATTTACGTAA
>JAPVRG010294960.1:3363-15813 GCA_029783565.1 Rhagoletis cerasi
CCCGAGAAAGACGCGAATGTCGAAACGCATAGAAGGAAAAATAAATGTTTATTTTATTTGCAATAACCGGCCAAAAAGCTCCATATACAACATTAAACTTTCAGCATGGCCGAAGAGAAATAATTATAGCACAAAAATACATATGCATGTAAGTTTGGTATTTTTACGGCTGCTATAACCTTATATAAATCCGCCTTGCGTGCTACTTTTCCAAGCGATAATCTGAAATGTGCTAGTCTTCCACGCAAATAATGAAATGTGCTAGTCTTCCACGCGAATAGTGAAATATGCTACTCTTCGTAGGGACCGACGATATATTCTCCGTGATATAGAGCCTTTTTAATCTGTAGCACCACACTGTGAAGAGCTGTTTCTATGGATTTTCCCTTCGTACAGGCGTGCTGATTTCTTGATATTAGATTAGGCAAAGTCCTTTCCTTAATATATGCAGACGTTCAGGCTAGAGTAAAAAATATATTCTGACAGGCCTATTAAGCAAGAGGGTTTTAATAAGCTTTCATTCCGATGCTGATATTTGCAGGATATGCCCCGAATTTTCTAAAGGCTGACATACATATCTAACGAATTTGTTTATCCCCAATATCAACTGAACTACCCATGTACATATACGTACATACATTTGCAATTTTATTTTCCGTGCAATAAAGTTCAAAACCATTCCGCATGATAATGGCGCTACAGCATTTTTTACTGGCAGATGCTGGCTTGAGGGGCAAAAATTATGGGGAAATTATATGTCTGCTGTGTTTACTGTTCCACCTATGCCATTGTACATATGTGTGTATATAAATGAATGCAGCCGATAGTCTGCCTATTGTGTAAAACTAAGTAAATACATAGGTACGGTACACACGTACAAAAGCGCACCATTAAAGGCACTTGACAGCGTTGGAAAAAGGGTTCATTTGCTTTTAATTTGTTTGAGTTAAAAAATTAAATTACTAAAGTTATTTGTAGTGAGCCACAGAAAAGGTAAGCTAGCAATTTGTAATTGTGGAAAAGAGAAAACAAACAACGATTAAAATACTGCAATAACAAACGTTCGTTTCGTTGATTAAACTACATACATACATACATTTGCGTGCAAATTACGATGTGCATAAATGTACCTACATATTTGTGTGTATGTCTATGAGCATGGAATGTGCCTCTACGCATTTAGCCTAAATTTGCATGAATGTAACTAAAACATAATTGCTTATTCCCTGCGACTATTATTTACTTTTATAATTTACTCTTTCCGTAATTCTTCTTTACCGCTAGGTGACCTTTGTCGGCCGTTAAATTGCAAGAAACGTGAAATTTGTTTGCTGGAGGATGAGTACAGCGCAGTATGCGTTTCGAAGCGTGACTTGCACAAGAATCGGTGAGTTTATTTAGTATAAAAATTAGGTGAAAATAAAGACACAAACTACAAAGGATAACTACAGTATTTACGTTCATAGGTATACACATACATTAAGGAGCCCCACTTCATATTTCAGCGATTTTTTCTTTTACCGATTTTCGATTCTAAGGAATTGTCAAAACTATTTTTATACAAAATTTTAAGAAAAAAAAATAATATATGTACCTATTTATTTTGCGTGAAATTTTGCAGAGTATAAAATAAACGGCGAATCGATCTCATATTTCTCAAGTAGAAAACAACAGCTAGACTTTGCTTACTGCTTTTTTGCATTTTTAAAAAGCAAAGTTAAGATTTAAGCTTAACTTTGAGCCATAAATATCACGAAAATCTCGCACAGTACTGAAAAAATCTCGAGTAAATCCAAAAAAACCATAAATGTTCAGAAAAAAAACCACAAAATAATCGCGAAAAATCCCAAAAAAAAAACCTAAAAAAGTATCAAAGCAAGAAGGAAAATTGTGAATTACTTTTGCGAAAACATCAAAATTAAAGAGAAAAAATAATCGATTATGAAAATATTAGTAAAATATTAAATATCACTTCTGCCATAAAAAATAAAAGACAAATAATTATTATCGGCTTTTCTTTCTTATTTACAATATTTTCAACACAGTTTTTAAATCCATGAAAAAATCATATTTTACATATTTATTTTTACTTGTTTGTAAATTTTTGAAAAATTAAAATTTCCAAAAAACTTTTTTATGGACATTAGTTTTAACATATAAACCTTTGAAATTTCGCCAAAACATTTTTGAAATTCTATTACTTGATTTTTAGTGGCCCATTTTAGAAAGTTTGACTCATAGTAAGAGTACTCTAATGGTACCTTTGGAAAAGTTTCACACTAAGTTTATCACTATATACTTTGTATGTATGTCTCTTTGGTTTCAAAATATAAAAATAACTCGTATTTACAATTTCTGGCTCATAAACATTCCGAAAATTTCAAAATTTTGTTTTCTTCGAAATCAGATCTATTCACGTATTGCTGAATTTTTAAAGGAAGCGCCAAAGAGAACTTACTTCTTTTTAGTGGCGAATTCTACTAGTCGACAAATTTTGACGTAATTGCGTTAACCTAAGAAAAAAAATGTTTTCTACGCTAATTTTAGGTCGCTGAACACGAAAACAAAATCCATTCTTTTTTTTTCAAAGAAGCGTTTTCGAGATTTTTTCAAAAAACCTGTTTTTTGGTACCTTTCGCAGTCATTTCAGTAAATTTTGAGTCTACGATGATCCTAATCGGATAAGAAAAGTAGATGTTATAGAGCACTGAGTAAAAATTCTAACTTTATTTTTTCACAAAATCACACTTTTGGTCGAAAATAAGCTTTTCCCCTTGAATTTTTTTGTTTGTGTTGGGTAGAGTCTTCTCGAATTCGCATCCAGGAGTAAGAAAAAAAATATTAAAAAAAATTAAAAAAAAAAATTATAAAATTAAATTTCCGACTAAAAAAATATAAAGTTAGAATTTTTACTCAGTGCCCAATTACAGCTATATTTATTGTCCGATTTGGATGATCTTAGACTCAGAATTTACTGCAATGATTTATCTTTTACCAAAATTAAAAAAAAAATTTAAACAAAATGTTTGTAATTAAAAATAAGCATCTAAAAATGTGTACTTTTCAAAAATGAATAAAAATTCCACTTTTTTCGATTTTGGTCGCTAGTAACAGTAATAAATTTTATTTAAATCTGCGCAAAGGGCGCATCAATACCTTTCGAAATGTAGATTGTCCGCGTCGACTAAATGATCTTTTCAAAATATATTGATAAATAACTGCGAAAGATACCAAAAAACACGTTTTTCGAAAAAATCTCAAAAACGCTTCTTTGAAAAAAAAAAATTGGGGTTTATTTTCATATTTAGCGACCTAAAGTGAGCCTAGGAAATACTTTTTTACAAAGGTTAATTTTTCGTGTAAACTAGTGTTATAGGCTCTCAAAGAAATATTTTTGAAAGACAGCATAAAACTACGTTAAACTGTCTTAAAATCTTTATTGCAAAGCAATTAAACGTAGTTCTTAGTAGTGTTTACAATAATCGCTGTGAGAAAATATATTCAAGGATGGGTTGAAGATCAATTTCAAATTTCAAATCCCAAATCACTGCAGTGCTTTCTAAGTGGATTAGATACTTTAGGAAGCTAGCATGTGTACATAGGTTCGGATAGCCCGCAAATTTGTCTGAATAATGCCTGAATTCTCCTTAGATCCCATCATGTCCATTTGCTATCAGAGCTTATTTGGATTCCAGGGCACCAATATCACAGAAAACTGTATGGCTACTGAGCTAGAAAGACAATGTTCCCTTAAAGAGTTGTCTGTGAGTAAGAAGAGCGAGTAGGCGCTCCACTGTCTAGAGAGCTTTTAAAACTCAAAAAATCGCATCTCTTTTTACTGGTGGATGCTCTAACTTATCATTGTCCCATCGGAATCCATGCGGCAAGGCTCAAGATCACGTCAAAAGTCCCTACTGCCAATTTCGCGGTTTAAACACTTTAGGTCGTTTTCTCTGTCACTTCTCAGGAGCTTTCGAAAAAGGAGAGTAAGTAGTCGCTTGCGGAAAATACATTCGGTCTTTCGAGTTTTTTCGGAATTTTTCAGGTTTAATGGCGCATTTAAAGCTTAGTAACTAGCTCTTAAGAAAAGTTCTAAAATATATTTTTTCATTCTTTCTGCTGCTTGAAATAATAGCAGGCAAGTGAAGAACGACTGAAAAAAGTGTAGTACAAAATGTACGAAACTTCTTGAGAGCATAGAGTTAGTTTTTGGTACACGAATTACTAAGTGTTTTCACGAATTACTAAGTGTTTTCAGTTTACTAAAATCACTAATACATTCGTTTAGTCAACATACAACTCTGCTTTATTAAATTGATCAAATATTATGAGTACTTTTGAAACCCTAACTTTTGTGAGACACCCTAATGTACTACATGGTTGTCCATTTTCTCCTTGAGAAAGTGACGCTAAAAAACACACACACTGAATACTAAAATTTCGCTTGAAAAAAACTGGACTATGCCATTATTACACATGGAAAACAATATCATTGAAATGTTTTCCACGGGGCCGTTTGCATTACCTAATCCTTTACAAATAATTTTCGATGACTTTTTTACATAAGTCGAGCAATAGCTTGACTTCGATTGTGCCAAAGTTGTGGGACGAATTTTAAAATACGTACGTATGGTGGTTCTTAAAATATCCACATCATGGGGCACACCTCTATTTTTTTTCTACGTATAAAATAAAGACATCCACGAAAATATTAAAAAAAAAAAAAATTTGTAGGTATCGCTACCAGGGTTTGAAAGAATTGATTTTCTTTAATGCAAAAAAAAATTCGAAAAAATGTTTACCTTGACCAGCTATAACTCGGCAAGTTTATGAATTTATATGAATAACTTGCAATAGTATGTCAATATTTTGTCGAATGTTTGCGATTAAAAAAATAAATTTGTACAATCCCCCTTAAAAGTTTGTTTAACATTTTGACATGGTGTCTTTATTGTGTACGTAGAACAAAATTAAGGGTTGCCCCACACAAAATTTAAATTTTTATATGTTAAGAACCACTCTAATGTATATACACCTACATTTGTATATTTGCAAAGCCGTGCACTCAACTCAATTAAAAATCTCTGCCTACTTTTCCACAAACACTCTGCCAAGCTATCATTTTAACATCCAAATTGGCCATCTCTCGACTACAAAATTAACTTAAACGCCCAACCTTTTACAACTCCTTGCCAAATTCATTCTACACTGCAGTCACACAAGTGGCTGCTCTTGTATAAAAAGTTTAATTATTCCTTTTTAACTCACCTTTATACTCCCTGAATATTTCTAAAAGTCACCGACACCATTAATCTCCCGCACACTCTGCCAATACACCTCCCACTGTTGGTGACCACCAACCAACCATTCTAACCCCCCTCTCAACTGCTCTTAGCTGTCCTGTACTGCCGTGATGTCGTTGCACTAATTATTTTTATCTGCTTTATCTTTCGTCACCGATCTGTAGTGATGAAATAATCACGAAAGCCAAGTACTTGGAGGAGGAGGCGGCTAAGCGGCGCGCAAACAAGGACATCACCAACAACAGCAATAACAACAATGAAAATGACAATGATGACGAGGATGCGAAGAATTTTAGCTCCGATGAGGATTCCCGTGAGGACGATGTCTTCTATGAGAACAACAACACAGCCGGCGATAAAGACGACGAGGATGAAGAGTGAGTCTTACTCGTACATACATATATGTAGTAGAATGTATAGAAGAATGAAATTAGTGGAAATTATCTATAAACGACTGGGTTGGCCGCCATAGGATTAAAAATAAGATTTTTCACATTTCATTAATTAACAGCAATTTTGAATGGTTCAATGGCTTAATGTTTGCTGGGGCTGGACGCCTTAATGCACACTACAGCCAGCTGTGCGCTGGAGAATGTCAGAAGTAAAATGTGTGTGAATTGATGGCACGTGTCGGTCGCACATTTTAGCTGGCTGTGTAACTCCAGTGTTGTTGTTTTTGCTAGTATGCTTGAGTTTATACATACATACATATGCTCATCGTCAGAAGTAAATAAATGTTCGTGTGATTGGTTGAGGGATTTTGGTTTTGATAGCACATACATATATATGTGTATATGAATGTGTGTATGTGTGTATTTAAATATGTAAATATGCATATGTGCATAAGTGTATTAAAGAACGCTTGTGGCCTACTTTCAAGTGGGAATAAATGGTTTGTCTGCTTTTCAACCTTTTTGTTGTATGATCTCATGACTGTGGTGGCTGGCCTTAATAACAGCTTGACTCTGTGTTGTTCTTCTATTCTGAAATTCTGTGAAAAAGGTTAAAAGGCTTTAAAACAGGTCACCTATGAAATAATGCTGTTAAGTTGCAAAGCATAGCTGTGTTGTATGCACCAAAGTACAAATGAGATTAAGCGCCGCTATTGGTTTTTGGTTGGGTTTTGGTTGTAACTTCTGCTCAATAAAAATAACCTACGAGCAAGGATGGAAAATCATTTAAACACCAAAAACTAAGGAAACCTATATATGCAAATACATATAGATACTTGTATGTACGACTATATCAAATCATAAAAAAATCTCCAACTTAGAATGCAAAGGTGCTAAGCAGAGCTGGGTAAATGCAATTACATTACAATTACAAAAACATTCCTCAGTTATTGTAATTAGGAATCAATTCCTTCAGTTCAAAGCAAAGGAATCCATTACTTTTTCAATTCCTTAGAAGTAATTTAAAATGTAATTGTTTTTTTTTGAATTCCATTACAAGGAATTTCACATTGTAATTGGAATAAATTACGTGCTAGTAATGTAATTTTTTTCCCAATTCATTTGAAAGGAATTGAAAATGTAATTGATTTTTTTTAATTCAGTTCAGAGGAATTGAAAAAAAAATTTTTCTTTCAATTCCATTCCTCAAAGTAATTTAAAAAGTAATCAAAAAATTTATTAAAAATCTTTTTACTGTTGGTTGCTTTGGTTGCTAACTGCCTTGAATAAATAACTTATACCTAAGTAGCATTACTAATTGAACTTTATGAAAGCTGAATAACTTAAACTGTAGCTGTTCAGTTTATAGAGTAACCGTTAAATTTTCCAGACCTTACCGCGAACGCGCTTCGCCGCAGATGAGACCCGTATATATCGAAGCAGGCATAACCCGCCCGAATACTTTCATACTCGCCTTTCGGTGAAAAAAGTCCGGACTGTTGCTGCCTCAGGCACTGTTGTTCTCTTGGACTTACCCCTGCGTATCTATACAAATGCACTGACTTAATTGTGATTTTATGGTACCCTTAATACTGCCCAAAATGGCGTGCCTTCTGGGGCCTTTAAAATACTCTAACTGGTATCCTACGTTACAAATGAGGATAGGGTCCACTTGAATTACGAGTTATTTAAGTTTGCATTGCAAATGAAAAAAATTCAAACTGTAACATGGAAAATGTTACTCCTACGCCGAACTTTTCATATTGCGTATCTGTGGAAGTGGTCATGGTAGAAAGAAAGGCATGACAAACAGTATTTTATGACCGGAGATTGAAGACATGAACTTGGATCATATTTGGTTTTAGCAGCCATGCCCTTATCCATATTTTTTTTTTTGAAAGGGTCATCATATCTGCACTGTTATTTCAAATTTCAAACATGAAACCCACATTGCAATATTTCCTTTATTTTATCAATTTAACTTAAAATTTTGAAATGGGTGAATATCTCCAATGGTTATCTTTCTTAAACTTCTTTGATTTGATACCTACATTGCAATATTTCATTAATTTTATGAATTTAATTGAGTTTAAAATTTTCAAACAGGATATATATAGATATAGATAGATGTCCAATGTGTGGTTTCGATTTTAATCTTTGACCAGAACAAAAATTCCACTTTTTGCATTCGTGAATGAACTTTCAGTTTCTCAATTACCTTTACATTTCCTTCGAGTAATTGAAAAACTAAAGTAATCTTGCATCTCCAGGTAATGGAATTGAAAAAATCAATTACATTTTCAATTCCTTTCGAAGGAATTGGGAACAAAAATTACATTACAAGCACGTAATTTATTCCCATTACAATATGGAATTCCTTGTTATGGAATTCAAAAAAAATCAATTACATTTGAAATTACTTTTAAGGAATTGAAAAAGTAATCGATTCCTTTGCTGTGAACTGAAGGAATTGATTCCTAATTACAATTCCTTGTAATTTGTAATTGGGAGTAATTTAATTCCTAAAGGAATCATTCCGACCCAGCTCTGGTGCTAAGTGCCCTTTTTCAAATATAAAATTTTGATGCATGATGAAAGTAGTAATTACCTTTTTTATTTGTATCTGTTGTACAATGATGTGCAGAAAAGTTAGGTCCATAGTTCGCATAGTTAAAGTTGAAAAGGGTCTAAGTCCACTTTTTCACAAATATTAGATTTTATGAAACGTGAAAGAGAATGTAAAAATGCATAAGTTAAAAATCCACTGACTGTGACAGTAATGAAAATCAACAGACGGGTAAAGCGGGGCATGATTCCTACTAAAATTTGCTGTTTTTTATTTCATCTTCTTCATGATTGGCGCTGTAACCGCCTAAGCGATTCTGGCCGAGTTCAATAAAGCACGTCATTCGTTTCTCTTCTGTGAGTATTCCCTTCATAATTTAAGTATTTAATAATTTTTTACAAAAGACTTATGCTTCAAGCATTGAAAGTAATAAATTAAGTTGTGATTTTTGTCGTTAGAACAAGTTTTGCTTTGAGAAAAGGTGCCAAGTCCTGGGCACAAATTAAAGATAACTGCAGAAAGTGTGTTAAGTAACAAAAATTTATATAAATCGGCGGAAATTTTGTTCTTTTATTTCTTCATAAACTCTTCATTACTCTAAGACAAAATTTAGTAAAGCCACATAAAAAAGCAAAACTATTAACTATAATTTATATATTCCCTGCAGTAAAATTTAGAGACAGTATGGCAAAGCGCTAGTTCCGAACTACATGTTTCAGAACTATCACTGAACTAGTGCAAAACGGCTGCAGAGCGGGGCAGTTGAAACTTCGGTGAGGTAGTTGCGCTATCGTCAAAGTTTCTCACATTTAGCATGTCGAAGCTGAGAAGTAAATGTACAAATTCTCACTTATCGTGCAATACGCAAGTAGCGCCGCGGGAAGACCTCCGGCTCTGACATCGTTGGTCGCGAGTTCAAATCTCAGTGGAGGCAGTTGTGAGTTTTAGATTCAATGAATTTAAATTGCCTCGTGTCGCTTGAAAATTGAAGGGAAAATTATGAAGTTCAATGAAAACAAAATAAAAATAAATAAAAACAAAATAAAATACAATTTGCAAAAGAAAACAAAACGCCAGAAATACATTTTTTTCATAAAAAACGTATTGTCCCAAATCTGTCCAAAATGGAACCTGTTCAGAACTAGTTAGAAAGTTCTGCAGAGGGGGCAATTGCCACTTCGTAGCACATCGCCATGTTAAAAGAGACAGTTGAAAGCATTGATTTGGGATAGATGAAGAACCAGTTTGATTTTCTGCAGGGTTTATACAGATTTTTGTCTCTCCTGGAATATTAGAAAAAGTGGACCTATCATCTTTTCCCTACATTATTTTATACCAAGCTCCATAAATGCGAGGTTTTATATAGTTTTGAAATATCTCAACTCCAGCGTCATGACGCGTCACCTAGCGGATCTCATACTTTTTTAATTTTTTGTTTATGTAAGTATGCCGAGCTTCTAATAAACGGCCGTCCCTAAATTAGCGCGTCAAGCGCCAAGGAATTGTCAAAAATCCTCAGGCCCATATAATTTGTATGAAGCATCCCGCAATAACGCGCCGCTAACGCCGTGCAAATGAAATTTTCATTTTGGACAGGGCGTTATGTGTTGAAGTTGGGTGCGGAAGAGAGACCACAGGAAACAGAACAAAAAGTGAAAGAGGAAACCAGAATAAAAATTAGAGGAAATGAGAAAACGTCAAAAATGACGCCGCGCTGGCACTCCAATTTAGGGATGGCAGAAAGAAATCATCTGCGTTCGGGGGCTTTGTTATGCTGTGGGTGCCTCCATTTGTGTCGCAAGATAAATACAGACACCAAAAATTTAATTTAAATCATATCGTCGTATATATTTTGTTATCTTGTTATCTGCATGTTTTGTTATCTTAATGTTTATCCAATGCTGAAATATAGCCGATGGTTGTTGTGTTGGATATTATATAAATAAATAAATAAATAATTATATGTATATAGTATACCAAAAATTGTTTCGTACAGATTTTATTCGTAATTACAGATGGAACGTATCAATACTTTTGATCAAAAGCTTCAGCATATATCCATAACATTCATGCCTATGACTTACATCTCTATTTGTTTTTCAAAATGTTATTAGTACTTATCTGGCTAGGAAATACCCTGTGTTACCCCCTCTCACTCCATCCAAAACTCTTACTTAATATTTTTTGGAAAGTATTTATTTAAATTATTAAAATTGGATCAGTATTGTTTGTGCTTGGTCTCCTCAAGTCGACTAGAATCGACTCTCACTTGATGATTTTTCGACCTTTAGTAAACCTCAGTATTTGATGGTAACACTTTTACTCAATTTGTAAGTTTTAACATCCTATAAAATTGTATACCCAAAAAACTCTAACAATTCTGAGAAAAAATTTTGAAATTTGGATTAAAAATCGTTGATTTTTTTTAGCTTTCTACAAAAATTTAAACTTGGGTTTGTATGGGCTTTGTATTTTATTTAATTGATAGTTGTTAAAAGTAATTAAATAAACATAAGTGCCAAACAATATCATTTTGAATTTAGTTGCAAATTATATGACCACTATCGTGTGTGCTTTTCCTCTTTACATAATTTTGATATTTAATTTTAACATTCAATGCCAAATCGCGTGCTTTTTTAATAATTTAAAATAAGCCGAATCGCGTGCATTAATAAACTGGCCAATAAAATTTTGCGGCAGAGCTTTTGAGACTTGATTCCTATACGATTTTTTATGTAGATTAAAAAACTGGCCTTTAAATTTTTCAATTGGCTCTAGTTCTCGAGATATTTGGGATTAAAAGTGTCACCCCGGCTCGTAGGTCAGATGGCCTTGTTATAGAGCGTGCTTTTTATATAAGTATGTATATTTAGCGTTAGGAACAATAGTGATGCTCGATATAGCGGTAATGCCGTCATCATACCAAAGCAACGCCATAAACAACATCAACGCAATGCGTCGACATTTTTTCCATTTCGACACCAATGCCAACAATAACAATAAAGAGAGGCTACCCTGACAGCAATAAACATAAAATTGCTATATAATTGTATATGCATATGTATGTAAGCATGTAAGGCATTAGGTGTGTTCTTATTTAAATTTAGGCATATTCATCACTTTCCTTTACGGTCAATGTAATCGAATTTAAAAAAATAACTACCGACAACATATGTTTTAATTTCTATTCCATCTACTATTAAAAGATCTAATTCAATAAAAATATATGCATGAAATACATGCCCCCATAAATTTTTAGTCTTATTCATTCAACTGTTTTCGCAAATGATATTTTTTCCTTCGACATATGCTTCTTTGGGGGCGATACACTAATTTCCAAATTCCATTCAAATAATGTGTACCTTTAATATATACAAATATTCAGACTCATTTACTTCTAAAAACAAGCACCCTTCAAAAGTTACAGACTTTCGAGAACTCCAATTGTTGACTCCAATTTCTCCCTCGTCAGAAAACACAAAGAAAACATTCTGAAGCTTTGACAATATCGGATCACTGCGAGCATAGACTGGCACTAATGAGCTCTTTCGACACTTACATATATTCCCTCTAGGAATAAGTGAACGGGAAGCAGTCGGACGGAAGGGTCGGAGGAGGGTTCTTTTGCGCAGGGGCTCTCCATCAACCTTCAATTTAGGCTTCCAGATCACTGTGGCTTTTTTCAGGCAGAGGTAGTTGCCATTAAAGAAACAGTCGAATGTCTGCTCAACTGAACGATTTCGGCAAGGAAGCTAAATATCTACTCTGATAGTAAAGTGCCCTTCAGAGCCATAGGTTCGCTCACGGTATGCTTAAAGCTAAGGGTGGTTAAATTTTAAGGGCCGATGTTGATTTTGAATAAAACACAAATTATTTTGGAAATTATTGTAATTTCTTTTTATTATGATAATATGGTGTGGTTCAATTATGTATGGAACAAAATATCAGGCAAATGTCCGCCGCGACCTCGGCGGCATACCTCCATTCGATGGTCAAAATTTTCAATGACGCTGAGGCATAATTGAGGTTCTATGACGTTAATGTGCCGAATTATCTCATCCTTTAGCTCTTGAATTGTTGCTGGCTTATCAACGTACACCTTTTCTTTCAAATAACCCCAAAGAAAGTAGTCCAACGGTGTCAAATCACATGAACTTGGTGGCCAATTGACATCGCCACCACGTGAGAT
>JAPVRG010294970.1:2033-12162 GCA_029783565.1 Rhagoletis cerasi
AGCTGTAAATATAAATAATTTTTTATATTTGTAAGTAAGTAGGTATATATATATATAGCTGCATTTCTTTGTATGCATGTATATAACAATTTCAGGAGTATATATATAACGAGACTATATAGTATATACTATAAATATACATATATTTATATTACACCGTGCGACAGTAAATTTTACACATGAAAGAAACGATATATGTACTCGTAAAACTAGGGGCCACATACAGTATTACTGCGTTTTTAGTTTTCTTCTCTGACGTCAGGATTTTTCTTAAAAGGACTGTAACATCCCAGGATATGGTTAAAATAACACATGAACAGTAAAATAGTATCGAAAGCATTATGTACGGCTGAAATATTGGTATGTATGAACATTTTTACCAATAAATAACTAGTCGAGATTCTTAACAGCTGATCGATAGTTTCAGTACATAAAATCGACAGCCATTGTCGCAAATCATAGATAATTGTAATAAAGCAACTCTTCTTACCGTCGATTTTTTTTAGTATCGACATTTCGACATTGGATAAAGAAGTATCGAATTTGTGCGGATTTTTATATTTATTTATTTTTATTTATTTATTTGAGAAATGAGGTTGTATTTTAAGACTTTTCAGTCTTTTATAATACATCAGCGCGCATAAAGGGGAAAACAACTGATCTCAAAATATCGGTATTCAAAAATTTCGACAGTAAAACTGAACTACTATTTATCTGTTTTCATAAGTATGCCATTTATTAGTTTTTACTAAAATGAACGACCGTTCTGTGTTGTTGTTGTTGTAGCGGCTACAACAACCCCGCCCAGATCGGTTGGTGTCTCAGTCGTTGTCGTCAAGCTCAACTAACATGAGACCATGGAAGAGTGCAGCTTCTATAGGGTCTGTTCTCAGGAACAAAGGGTTTTTCCGGGCATACAAAGAGATGTTTCAAGTCATGAGCAGCGTTGCCATAAGTCAAGATTTATCTTGAAAATGAAGATTTTTTGTGCTGTTTTTTATTAAAAATCTTGAAAATAAGATTTTTTTAAAAAGCAAAATTTTACACTGAAAATATCTTCAAAATGAAGATTTTTGTGTATGAAGTGAGATTTTTTAAGTTTAAGTTAAAATTTTTAACATTTTATGCTTATGTACATCATTGTAAGCAGCAAATGAAGGAAGAAGAAAAATGTTGTTTTTGATGAGTATGTTATAGTGGAATTACAATGTAGCAGTGGCAGCGTCATTGGCACTAAAAACTCGAAATTTTTATAAAACTTTGTTGAATTTTCTTAACTTTTGTACAAAGTTCGAAGTTTGGACCTACATAAGCTTTCATAAAAAAATAATAAAAAATAAACAAAAGAAAAATAGCCAAAACTTGCTTAACTGTCGCATCCCTAATTATATTTTTGCCACTGTATGCATACAAATGTATACATACGCGTTTTTTCAATGCACATACATATTTTATGCGTAGGTTCATTATTTGTAAACTCATAGACTTAGAAAACAAACTGCTACAAATTTTGTGATGCTATGAAGGCAATATTAATTTTTAGTTTGAGTTGATATAAAAAGGACTTTATAACATAAATTTGTTAATTTTTTCAATCAACATAATAAAGGCCATTTACAGCCGTAAAGCCAATATTGAATTATGTGTTTCTTTGAAGGTATTTTTAAATTAAGATTTCTTGGGATCGAAAAGATTTTTCTTTGCTTTAAAATCTTATTTTGAAGATTTTTTTTCGAAAAAAATCAAGATTTTTAGGGGACTTTCTCTGGCAACACTGGTCATGAGGTGTCTCTCCGCATGCCGGACATTCATTTGGCACATCTGCATCCAGTCTGCTCAGGTATGAGTTCAATCTGCTGCAGTAGCCAGAGCGAAGTTGGGCTATTGTGGTTCCAGTCTCCCAAAGCAGCTGAAGCTCCGTCTCGTCTATGTCCGGTGGTTGTGTGCCTAGAACGGCAATCACAGGTCTGGAGTCTACATAACTTAAGACTGACTCCCTGTGAATGTCATTCAGGGTCTGTCGGGTCCAGTGGTTGTTTTATGAACCTCCGTCAGTTCGTATAGCTGCCTTCTCACATACCTTGGCTAGGGCTGCTCTGCAAGCAAGTTTCACATGTCCGGCATGCGGAGAGACACCCCACGACTCGACCGTTTGTTGAAAAATATCGGTGTATATTTATTTGAAAATTTTGAACTATGCTGCGTAAAAATATTTCCATAATTTTTATAAAAGTAAAGTTTCAGATGCACTTAATAATAATAATAGATTGGCGCTTACACATATGTATGTATGTTAGTGTTTGGCCGAGCTTCTCCTCCGATTTGTGGCGTGCGCCTTGATATTGTCACACAAAGGGGAGGGACCTACAGTTTTACGCCGACTGCGAACGGCGATTGTATTTTTATGAGAAGCTTTTTCATGGCAAAGTACCCTCGGAGGTTTGCCATTGCCTGCCGAGGGGCGACCGCTGTAAGAGCGCACTGCTTACCACAACACCACAGCGGCCGCTTTTAGTTTCTTTTATATTAGTTTGGCCATAAAATTGAAATGTTATATTTATAAAAAAAAAATAAACATAAACAAAATTATTTTAATCACTTAATTTTTTAGCTCTATGTATAGCGTGGTTTGTCGCATATTTGCTAAATTTCTTTTTCAATATTCATACATCTAACTTGTCTGTACTTAAAACCTTATACGTATACATATATATATTGTTAAACTAAGCATGTATGAATGTAATTGCATATGTATTACTTGCTAAAATTTTATTGTAATTGAATTTAAAAACTTATCTGTTACATTTTTTTCTAATTTTAATTGGATTCTAACAGGGACTGTGTGACTGGACGTGTTGCGGAGTGAAAAAAAACTGGATCGTAGCATTGAATATCCTCGTGTGCTAGAAGTACCCAAAATACCGGAAAACGCTAGATGAGTTTCGTGAGCTGCCCCAGAGTTTAACAATCGATAATTTGCAACTCAATATTTTTCTATGTTTCGATCGGAAAATGTGCATTCAAAACCAGCATAAAATTTTCAAAAATTGTATAATTTTTTAAATAAATTTTTTCGAAAAGTGCGCTAAGCATATGCAAAGCGATAATTTCGATATTTTTTATCCTCCGATAACTTTCGTTTCGATCTTGGTTGACATAGAATTTCATCAGCTTTTCGAAAATAAACGACTTTTGTTGAAAAAATTATAAATATATCTATTTAGAAAAAAACGCAAAAAATCGAACTCACCTTTTCGAAAAACTTCACGCTCTTCGAAAACCACAGTAAGAAAAAAGTAACGTGAATCAGAATCATTTTTGGTTTTTCCATGTTAGCGACTTGAAATTTTCGAACAGAAAAATTATTTTTTTTTAACAAACAAGGTTGTTTGATCGGTCAGAGAAATTTACATATGTATATCGAGAATGAGTTCAACAGAATAAAAAAATGCCCAAGAGCCACCCTGTAACTATCAAAATGTACAATGCCTTGATTCAAAGTGCACATTTTAATGGCGACTTGTGAGTTGTGGCTGTAGCCGAGTGCGCAGAGATGCTTACTACGTAATTTGAAAGCCTCTTCCGAAAAGTCCGGGTTCGAATACCATTAGACGGAGCACATATAATACATATGAAAAAGCATCTGTGAAGTGCAGCAAGAAATCGTTCAACTGAATAAAAAAAAATTCCACAAAGTATACCACCCACCCTGTAAAACTGTACAGTGCCATGATTCCAGTGATGATGACTGTTACAATTTGAGAGCCTCTGAAGGGTGCGGGTTCGAATTCCAATGGGGATACATATAATATTTAATTTTTATTTTTTATTTTTTTTGAAGCATGCGCTTCATTACCTGCCAACTCAATTTTTTCTATGTTTTAATTTAAAAATTGAATTTTTCGTAAATTAAACTTGATTCTCCTACTTTTTGGGTACTCAAAACTAGCTTAAAATTTTTCAAAGGTCGTAAGATTTCTTAAATAAAATTTCTCGAAAAGTGGTCTGGGAGGAACATATTCAAAACGATAATTTCGGTATTTTTTATCGTCCATTAACTTTCGTTTCGATCTTGAATGACGTAGAATTTATTCAGCTTTTCGAAAATATACAGCTTTTGTTGGAAAAATTATAAAAATTCAGTTTTATTTAGGAAAAACGCAAAAAATCGGGCTCACCTTTTCGAAAAACCCTTCGCCATTCGAAAACCACCAAACCGATTTTCCAAAAAACTATCTTAATCGATGTGTTGAAGGTCGGAGAATCAGATGGTGTCCAAATTTTTTCAAAATTTCCACATTTTTTCAAAATTTCCACATTTTTTCGAAAAAGCCCATCTAAACACTGTAAAACCAGCAGCAGCACAAACGAAAAACCGGAAAACACAGAGGGTAAAAAGTCGATAGTATTCAACTAAATTTTTTTCTATGTTTTAATTTAAAAACTGAATTTTTCGTAAATTAAACTTGATTCTCCTACTTTTTGGGCACTCAAAACTAGCTTAAAATTTTTCAAAGGTCGTAAGATTTCTTAAATAAAATTTCTCGAAAAGTGGTCTGGGGGGAACATATTCAAAACGATAATTTCGGTATTTTTTATCGTCCATTAACTTTCGTTTCGATCTTGAATGACGTAGAATTTATTCAGCTTTTCGAAAGTATACAGCTTTTGTTGAAAAAATTATAAAAATTCAGTTTTATTTAGGAAAAACGCAAAAAATCGGGCTCACCTTTTCGAAAAACCCTTCGCCATTCGAAAACCACCAAACCGATTTTCCAAAAAACTATCTCAATCGATGTGTTGAAGGTCGGAGAATCGGATGGTATCCAAATTTTTTCAAAATTTCCACATTTTTTCGAAAAAGCCCACCCAAACGCTGTAAAGGCAGCAGCACAAATGAAAAACCGGAAAACACAGAGGGTAAAAAGTCGATAATATTCAACTCAATTCTTTTCTATGTTTTATTTTAAAAATTGAATTTTTCGTAAATTACACTTGATTCTCCTACTTTTTGGGTACTCAAAACAAGCTTAAAATTTTTCAAAGGTCGTATGATTTCTTAAATAAAATTTCTCCAAAAGTGGTCTGGGAGGAACATATTCAAAACGATAATTTCGGTATTTCTTATCGTCCATTAACTTTCGTTTCGATCTTGAATGACGTAGAATTTATTCAGCTTTTCGAAAGTATACAGCTTTTGTTGAAAAAATTATAAATGTCAGTTTTATTTAGAAAAAACGCAAAAAGTTGGGCTCGCCTTTTCGAAAAACCCTTCGCCATTCGAAAACCACCAAACCGATTTTCCAAAAAACTATCTTAATCGATGTGTTGAAGGTCGGAGAATCGGATGGTACCAAATTTTTTCGAATCTCAAAATTTTTTCGACAAAGCTCACCCAAACGCCGAAAAGCAGCAGCACAAACGAAAACCGAAAAAAAATTTTTTTTGCTGCTTCGTGTCTATCTAATGGCATTCAAATTCGAGACTTTTCCGGAGGCTTTCAAATTGTAGGATGCATCTCTGCGCGTGAGCTTTGAAATGTTCACTTTGAATCATGGCATTGTACAGTTAGTTACAGGGTGGGGTAGTATATTTCTTTGGAATTTTTTTTTCAGCCCTGCACTTCACAGATGCTTTTTCGTATTTATTTATATGTGCTCCGCCGTCTCTAATGGTATTCGAACCCGGACTTTTCGGGCGAGGCTTTCAAATTGTAGTAAGCATCTCTGCGCACTCGGCTACAGCCACAACTTACAAGTTGCCATTAAAATGTGCACTTTGAATCAAGGCATTGTACATTTTGATGGTTACAGGGTGGTGTTTGGGAATTTTTTTATTCTGTTGAACTCATTCTCGATATACATATGTAAATTTCTCTGACCGATCAAACAACCGTGTTTGTTTGTTTAAAAAATACTTTTTCTGTTCGAAAATTTCAAACGACTAACATGGAAAACCCAAAAATGACTGTTTGAAAAAATCGCACTTGATTCTCCTACTTTTTGCGTAATCAAAATTAGCTTTCAATTTTACAAAAGTGCTGATTTTTTAAGTAACATTTTTTGAAAAGTGGACTGGAGGAGCATGTTCAAAGCGAAAATTTCGATATTTTTTAACGACGGATAACTATTCAGCATTTCAAAAATATTCCGCTTCTGATCAAAAAATTATAAATGTCAAATTTATTTAGAAAAAAAAAACGCTAAAAATCGACCTCACCTTTTTGAAAAACCCTTCGCCATTCGAAAACCGCCGAACCCATTTTCGAAGAAACTATCTCAATCCATGTGTTGAAAGACGCAGAATTGCATAGCATCCAATTTTTTTTCCAAAAAGCCCACCCAAACCTGTAAAAGCAGCATTTCCGGTGCGCAGGGTTTTTGCCGTTAGTTGTTAATTTTTAAAAAGTCGCTGGATGAGTTTATTGAGCTGCGAGAGAGAATAATTCATACCCTTCCTGTTATAAGAAGAACGCTTTTGAGTCGGTTTTCAATGTAATTTTTATATTATTTTTTCCAATGAATGTTTTTTATTAGCAAATAATTTTTCCTGCTAAATTGAATGCTAAATTGAGTGCAAGTATTTTTTTTAATTTAGGTTTTTGCCATTGTTTATTATCCGCTACTTGTGCTTTGTCTTACTTAGTCAGTACTTTTATTTCATAATTGAGTTTTTATTGATGCTTGTTTCGATTTTTACTTACATTGTTTACTTTTCTTTTTTACAATATTAAATCATGCTCTTTTCCCGGCTAGCTCCCGCTCAACTTGATGTCTACTCAAAATTCGTATTAAAAGTGAATTCACACAATGAGCGTATATATATATATATATTTTTTTAATTACCTAACCTTATTCACAACTTTGCGTTCTTAGTTTCCAGAAAAAACTCTTCAAGTTCTCGATTAATAGAAGTTGTTGCTGCTTGTGCACGAATGGCTGCGGAATTTTGATAGTTAAGAAAATAAAACTCTCGAGCTCAAAAGTTGAAATGTGTAGCCGGAAAGTGTTTTTGCTTTAGAATGTTGGTTAGGCCATTCTTTTGCTGCTCGAAAGCCACAACATCGGAATTCCACAATCACTCGCGCACAGTTGCTCCGAGCAATACAACAAACATTACGAACATTACACCTTCCTTTGACTTACATAATAATAAATAAATATGTACATATATATAAATGTAGTTATTACTGATTTATGACCTTCAACTAGAACTTTCTACTTCAGTTACCGCTGCTTTACTTAGCTTTACTATATTTTTTTCTACTTAAATAGTTTTTTAACAGTTTTTTTGGTTTTACTTCACTTCTTCATTTCACAAATATTTTAAAAATCTTGTTTAGGCAGTTGACGTTGTTCGCTTGAAACTTTTAGAGTTGGTTTCGTTGCGTTTCTTAATATTACTTGAAAAAAATTAATAAATAAAAAGTAATGTAGCTAATTATTTAAAGGAAATTTTTATTTGTTTCTATTTTTTTTATTCATATGTAGGTATGTATGTATAAATTTTCTCTATATAGTTCTCATAGTGGCTATTGCGCTTAAACTTCAAGTTTTTTTTTTTTTTTTGGAAAAATTTCAATTTACAAAAGTTTATGTTTTAAGTTTTTTAATTATTCTATTTTTATAACTTTTCAGCTGTACGAGTTTGTGTTAATACTATTTAGTATTTTTTTCTATTCTCGAGTACATTTTAAATTGATTTTTGTTGTTTTAGCTCTATTTTTTTGAATCTAATTTTTTTTAATGCAGCGTTGTTTTTTAGTGAATACACATACGACATTTTAACAACTCGCAAAAATACAATTTCATTTTTTACCTAACAATTGTATATTTTTTTGTTTCATTCAAGTAATTTCAACAAATTTGAATTTTTTTTTATTTACTTTGATTTTTATGCATTTAATTGTGTATTTTTTCTAAAATTTCAATTTAAGGCTTATATGATTTTTTTAATTGCTAAGTACTGTACTGAAAGTCAGTTGTTCTTACATATTTACATCAATTAAGCTAACTAAATGTATAAAGGTAATCCATTTTCAATGAAAAGTTACAATATTCAATACAAAACAAAAAAAAAATGTAATTGCTTTTTGAAAAATTTTGCAAAAAAATCTTGGCTGCGCTAGAAGCTTCAAATTTAAGTCGAAATGCGTAATTTTTCATAATAGGTTTGAAAAAAAAAAAATACTTTACACAAAAAGAAAGTACATGCGACAAACTCTAGAGAATCTATAAATGTGAAAAAATAAATAAAAATTGGTTTTAATAAATAAAAATTTTAATTTCTTAAAAAAATAAACTAGTTTTTATTCCAAAATGAAACAGCAATTTTTTTGCTTGGCAGCTTACGGCTTTGAACCGGTTAAGGTTGAAAAGGCCTGCGACACAGACGCCCAGTTTGTTGACCGAGTTTTAAAACTGACTAAAACTCCTTTTAGTTAAATCTCGATTTATAATACGACTCCTTTTATAACGAGACGATTTTTCCGATTTGTTCAAAAAATTAATTAGATTTGCGACGCGTCGTAATTGTATTTTTACGACTCGGATTTAAGCCGCTCACAAATTATAATTTTTCCATTTGTGAACATTGCAAGCTGAGCCGCGAAGTCGTGGGTTCGAATCCCACGGTCAGCAAAATTAAAAAAAAATTTTTAGTTCCTTAATTATCACTTTTATTTTTTTTTTAATTTAATTGCAGCTGGTATAGTCCATTTTGTTAAAATTAAACTCTAAAAAATTTAATTAACTAGAAATAACTATGTGAAATAGAATAAAACAAAATAAAATAAAATAAAGTAAAACAAAATAAATAAAAAAAAAATAAAATAAGAAAATAAAAATAATATAAAATAAAACATAATGAAATATAAAAATTAAATTAAATAAACGTAATATAAAATAAAACAAAATAAAATAAATCGGCGTGAACAAACATAATTTTGGGCTAAATTGCAATTCAGCGACTTTGTAAATTTAAAGGCCGTGTCACACGATTGGTGCATTTGTACAGATTTGTACATTTTGGCAGTTACAGGCGAGTGTTGTCTAAAAATTTCATGAGTTCAACTCAATAAAAAAAATTCCAATTACTAAATTTGTACAAATACACCAATCGTCAATTTGTCAAAAAACTGGGCATGAATCTACTAAGTTTTAAAATTTTTTTGGAGTTAAGAAAACCACACCTTTGCTTTTTCGCAATCAAAACAAAAAGTTATCAACAATTTTCTAGCAACAACGAATTGAAATTAAATTAGAAAGGAGACCAATTGTATTGTTAGTATAGTTATTCCGGCAACATTTATTGTTTTTTAACAGATTTGTTATACTATATTCAGACAAACAGATAATTGAGCAATTAGAAAATTGTTATCATTTTATGAATGTGGGTTAATCAAACGAGTAAATCATAAATTTTGTAATTTGTTCACCACCAAACCATTAAACTAATTCTGATTGGAAAGCTGAAAAACCCCCATACAAAAAAAAATTGGTTTTTGGACACTTTCGTCGGAACGCATTGCCGACCGATGCTCAAACGTGCTTTTATTTTAATATCTTTTGTATGCGCATCAAATTTGTCAGGAAATGAACTTTATAAAACCGCATGGGCCTGAAAATTTACTAAAAAGCATTTTCGGCACTGTCCATTTTCGAAATTAGTCCTTTACTGTAACGCTCATATCTTCAATATTATTTAAGCTAGGTTAATGTTATTGATATTTTTGAAAATCTAATAAAATTTGAATGTGCAGTGAAGTGCAAAAGCTGCCATTTAAAGTGCATGGTCGGGTTACCACCCTATCATATTCTGTAGTTTGCAAAAAGAAAAATTTTTTGAATATCCTGCTTTTTTCTCTTAAAAAAAAAAACAGTTGCGGAACAAACGTTGTTGTTAGTAAATAGATTCTGCCAAAAATCCACAATAAAATCTAAATTTTTTAACTTTGGTTTCCATTTCTAGAAGATTCTTCGATTTAAAATAAAGTTGTGGAACAATAATTTTTAATGAAGGTACATACATACATATATACTGCCGAAATCCAAAACAAAATATGCGTTTTGTTAAATTTTGTCCTAAAATTGCCATGCCCATTTCTAGTCGCCTTCAATAAAAATTTTCC
>JAPVRG010294987.1:0-14084 GCA_029783565.1 Rhagoletis cerasi
TGTTAGAATAGATCACACCCCAAGTCATCGTAACTTGCACCCTCCTCTTTATAACAATCTAATTGAAGCTAATCTAATATCAAGCTCCAATTTCATATTAAGAAATTGAAAAAAATGATTTAGGAACAGTTATTAAGGATTTTCACGTAGAAAGCTCACCACGCGGCGATATTGTGGCAACACACGTAGAGTATTGGCTTTTTCTTTTCATCAATGGCGCTTTAACCGCTTAAGCGCTTTTGACTGAGGTCGAGCTGCTAACTGACGCCAATTAGAAACAGCAAAAGAAGCCTGGTCTGGTTTTTCCAACGCATAGCGACACAAGCGCAGTATTCGTTGAACTATGTCTATATCTTTTTTAAGTTCATATAGCTAGTCGCGTCGTCCCCGGTACTCGCCTTTATATCTTCCGCAAAATTTTTTTCTCGAATACTTCAATAGCCGCCTCTTTGGATGTTGTCATTGTCAACGCTACTGCGCCATACATCAGGACGGACATGATGACAGACTTATGAAGTGTGATTATCATTCGCCGAGTCTACAGTGACGTGAGTGCCGATACGCTTTTGCGCGGAGATTCCTCATCTTTTGTTCGTTAATCTCCAGACTTACTCGCCTCGCTTCCCACTTGGAAAGGCTATCAAACAAAATTTCCACCGGCCCTGGAGTTCTCGGCAAAAATTGAAGTCTGAAAATATAAGGTGACGATGGGACATGCTATTCTACTGGAATCACCTCCATTCCTAATGTTTTTTTTACTATCCCGCGTTTACCATAGGAGTTTCAATGTTCAAGCATTACTTTGAATGTAAAATTCACTAATTGACTCTATTTTAAAACTAGCCGCTATTTCAGAAAATAAACGTGTCTAATTAAACAGTAAACGGTTCATTATAATAACCAAATCTTTTTTTTTTTTTAATATCCAATCACTTTTTCCAACGCCAAACAATAGCGACACACATGCGAGTGATTAATCACTACTTACTTGTAATTTAATTTCACATTTTACGAAAATCTGTGCCACAGGCGATTCACCAACCAGGCAGACCCAGCCAACTAGCCGGCCAATAGCCTAGGCAGCAGCCTAAAGCTTTTCAATAGCGAATTAAAAGAATGGTATAAATTTCATGTGAACAACATTTTTAGCTAATTTAATAAAAAATTGTAACAATTTTAAATGTTGCTGGCGCTAGCACATGAGCTGCCTGCGAATGCTTTTTGTTGCAAGTAAAGAGTGTAGTAGAAGTTGCCGCCGCCTTTCGACACTGCAGCAGGAGAAGGAGAAGAAGAATAAGAAGAAGACGAAGAAGCATAAAAGAGGAAAGTGAGGAGCAGGCAATCACAGCCCCAGTCAGTTAAACGGCGACATTTTACAACATTGTAATTGCCAGCAGCGACAAGGAACCAACGAGGGCCGAGAAAAATAGGTGAGCAGCAGCAGTAACAAATAAAACAAATAAAGCAGAACGCAGCAGCAACCACAAGAAAAGTTAATAGAGAAAAGCGAGCAGCAGCTACATATGTACATATATATGAGCTAAGCAGCTCACATTCACAGGAAAGGTTTTAAACAGCAGCAACAACCATCGCTAATGCTGTTGCAACAGTATCAATTGCAGTGCCACTGCTACTTGTAGCGGCATCAAATATATGTACATATGTATCACAGCAGCGCCAACAACAACAAATTAAAATACAAAAACTTAATTGATTCATAAAAATGTTCACTGCTGCTGACTTTTTCCTACAAACAATTTTTTTTTTAATTTCTGTAGCACTCATTGCTCGCTTACAACTTAGTAGCAAGTAACATATTTTTCCTCCACTTATTCTTCTTCTTCTCTTACCATATACACACATGTACGTGAACAGATGCATGTCACTGGCGCTTCGCTTGTGGCCCATTGCCAGTGACAAGAGCTTGCTTAGGAGGCGCCTCGAGCAAGCTGGCACAACACAAAAAAGCGAGTTGAAAAAATAAGGAAAAATGGGGAAAATGTGCTTCATTTGCAGTTGTTGTCATATTTTATGAGCCAAAGAAATTTTTGTTGTTTTTGCGCTTGTTTGTCTCAGTAGGCAGTTGCTGTCATTCTTCTAAGGCGGCCAATGTTCATCTTAAGCTCCGTTTGTTTTGTTATTGTTTTTCGTTTGTCTTAATCAACTTGTCGCTCTATTTTTATGCCACATATTTTCATTACATGGATGTATGTAAGTATTTACGTTAGCGTGATCCAAAAAATGCAAAGTTGGAATTTTGATGTGGCCACCCCCAGGGTAATTTCTATATCAAAAAAAAAAAATATACCCGTGTTTTTTTTTATCAAAAAATATTTAGAGGGTGCTCAAAGTTCTCAAAATTTTCCATGTATTTTATATGGGAAAAAGCAATTTTTCGTAGAAATGGTACAGAATCATTGAAAATCAATGTTTTTAATTAGCAAACTCTGTTTCTCTTCAGAAAACTTCAAAGAATAATATGTAATCGTTATTTTAAAATTTTTTTAGTACTAGCTTTTTTTAATATGTCCCCTAAAAACTCCAAAAAACGCAATGGGAAACCCATACATAATCGTTAATATAAAAAAATAATTAAATTGAAGATTATGTATTTTTTGAAGTCTTCTGATAGTCCAAGAGCTGACAACGGTTTTGGTTACACCATTTATAACCAGGCTAGAACTTTCATGATGAGTCCGCTATGACGGCCCATTAAAATAACTGAAAGTCTGGCGGCCCTCCAGGGGTACCTTTGGCGCCACCAGGATTTTTAAGTATGCAAAAAAAACACATCAATTAACCACTTTGGAATTTTGGGATATCAGAGTTGGTACTTCCCCGAAACCGAAAAAAAAATCGCCAGACTGGTAGGGCGGTGCAAAGTGGGTACCAAACGCGGCTAAAGTGGCGATTAAAAGAGGACTATTTACACTATAATAACCAGGCTAAATTTTATGAATTATCATAGGGTGAATCCTCAGGAGGCTATATGTTTAAAGCCAGAAGAAATTGTGGGTGCAAATGCCCTGCCAGATCCAAAAATCCGTTGCTATTCAGGCGTTCAAATCAACTTGTTTCTTACTAATTTTTAATATACTTTGTTGACGAAATGAAAAAGTATACGTAAAAATACTATAAAAAAGAATTTAGAAAATGGCAGGCGTTTAAATAAACACTTTGAGCATCGAGAAACTCGTTTATATGAACGCCTGCTATTTTTTAAATATTTTTTATAGTAAATTAGTAAGAAACAAGTTGATTTGAACGCTTGAATAGCAACGGATTTTTGGATCTGGCAGGGCATTTGCACCCAAAATTTTGTATGGCTTCAAACATATAGCCTCCTGAGGATTCACCCTATGATAAAATTTAGCCTGGTTATTTTAGTGTAAATAGTCCTCTTTTAATCGCCACTTTAGCCGCGTCTGGCACCCACTTTGCACCGCCCTACCAGTCTGTCGATTTTTTTTCGGTTTCGGGGAAGTACCAACTCTGATATCCCAAAATGCCAGACTGGTTAAAATAGTGTAATTGATGTGTTTTTTTTGCATCCTTAAAAATCCTGGTGGCGCCAAAGGCACCCCTGGAGGACCGACAGAATTTCAGTTAGTTTAATGAGCTCTTGGACTATGAAGAGAAACAGAGTTTTCTTATTGAAAAATATTGATTTTTAAGGACTGCATACCATTTGTACGAAAAATTGATTTATCCCCATATAAAATACATAGAGAAAAAAGGGGTATATTTTTTTCGATATAGAACAATCCTAGGGGGTGACCACATCAAAATTCCAAGTTTGCGTTTTTTTGGACCACGCTAATGCACGTATATGTATACAATAGAATACATACATAATTGCGTGTACTTATACATACGTATACAGCAACAAAACTCTGGTTATACTTAAATACAAGTGCGGCAGCACTCTCAACAGCCAAACAACGACAATTCACTACAAACATATGTATGTACATATGTATGAAACAAATGTTGGCAATAAAAAGTGGCATAATAGTTAGTGCTCATTAAATCGTACCTGCGCATGTGCAGCCATCGTAATGAGCTGTAAGCGCAGTTCAGCATCCCGTCACAAAACACCAACGAAAAAATCCAACTTTAAATTAATAAGAAAAAATGCCAAGACAAGACAAGCGTACACTGGCATACTAAAGTTTAAATACATACACACATATATAAATACATACATACATACATACAAAAGAACGTATGTATCTGTACCTATCTTTGTATGTTTACTTACTGCATTAGGTCCTGCGCAAGCATATTAAGTTTATTTCTGGTCTCATACTTATATTCTAGTTGGCTATAAAAGCTACTTGTAGCAACATTCCGGCGCATTGAATAGCATGGCTATCGATTGTGATTCTCGGCTGCAGCATTTAATTTTTATTTTCGTAACCTGCATTCAGTATTTACCCTGCAGGGCGAACGTCTAAAATGAATATACATTTTTTAGTTCACAGCAGCAATTTAGCGAAATAAGCATTAGATTGAATTTCAAAAAAAGTTTCGTTTCGAAGTTGGCCCGGGAAAAGTTTTGACGCCAAGGAAATTTTCGTCCGTGACACGTCCCAAAAACTGCCAAAATCGTGCTTCGTTCATAGCCATTTTATTTGTACCCATATTTTGAAGTTCTGGAGGACGATCTCAGGTGCGGAAGTCCAGGCATGCGAGGAAAAATTTTTTGATCACCATTCCCAGAACGATTCTTTTGCATTCGGTCTAAGCAGCTCACAACTTCCATTGTTTGCACCAAGTGTGCTTTGGGTAGCAACCGAACACCGGTTTGTGAGCAATGGGTTGCGTGCTGGGCTTTCTTTGAAACCGCATATTTTAAAACAAAAAAAAAAAAACATTTTAGAATCTTAACTGAATCTGCCAATTTTCAATTATCAAACGATCGTTTTAAAAATCGATTTGAAAATATGCGTATTAAATACTACAGTATAAATTTAAGAAGATGAATTGAAATTGTTTGTTCTCAAAACTAAAAATAAATATTGGCGGTGCAAAGCGTGGTGGGTCAAAACGTTTTTAAAAATAAAACGTTCCATATGAATTTGAAAACGTAAATTTCTCTGTGTTTACCCGGAGTATTAGAATTTCACCAAATATCGGTGAATGGGAGTGTAAAAATTATATTTTAGATAGCCACATATGTTCTAGATTTTCTGCCAGGGAGGCCCTGCCAATTTAGATTCACGCTGGTCAGATCCTGTAATACATCATAGGAAAATATAAAATTATTATTAAATAACAGATTAGAATTTGTTTTTGTAAGCAACTATTACCAATGCTTTTTCCAATCAAAAAAGTGCACCGCATCACCAACGTCCCTTTTATTAAGTGGTTAGAGTGGCGATATTATATTTCAGCGCCCTTTTGCTGAAGAAGCAAATGCTATATGTATGTATCTTGAAGCAACTTTCTACTGAAACGAAATTTTCCAAGGCGAATTCATATAAGGTGGTAGCGGTAGTATAAAAACGAAAACCTACATGTATTTTGTTTTTGCTTTCGGTACACGAATGTCAAATTTCAGCTATTTTTTGCTCAAGAAGGAAGTGGTACAGCGAATTCCAACACTCTTTCTTTTTCACTCACTCATAGGAAGTTTTGACATATGTGTACCGAGGCGAATCAAAACAGCTGTTCTAGCAACACCACCTTGTATGAATTCGCCTTGAAATTTTCGTTTCTATTTTTAAGAGTTTCGTTTTGTTTTGCTGGTTAAAAATTTTAGCACACTACAATTTGTATGTAGAAGCAATATAGTAAAGTGTTTCATTTTAGTTTTGAAAATATACATACATTTTTTCTTATTTTTTTATTTCCGTTGTTCTCCTCAGCCAAAATGGGAGGGCAAAGAAGGAATCTTTGGTCACAGTGTCGGAAAATCCAGCCTCTACGACGAAAATTCCCTAAACGGACTGAGGCTGTTCAAACTCAACGTCAAAAAGCCGCAATCACGCAGACTGCCACTTTTTTTCGTTAGAAAAAAGATAAAAACAAAAATCAGCCCAGCGTCCGACGTGCTTAAATTATTGAGGTAACACTTTTACACCCTACTGAATGGTAACATCACTGAAACCAGTGGAGAATATATACTCGAGCCGCCAGTCGATAACGACGAAGTTCCACCGCCCGATTCATACATGGTACGAATAGCAATTTCGCTGCTGAACTAAAGGGAAAGCCGCTTGCGCTGACGACCTGATGCCTGAGTACGGCGGCAAAAATTTAATAAAGTGCATGCATCAATTCAAGTGCAGTATATGGTCGAGTTTGCAATTGGCGCCAACTAACGATATGGAGGAACGACTGGCGTGCTATGTTTAGCACGACCAAGATCGCATAAACAGTTATAACGTCGACCAAGAAAAAGAGTGTAATTAGCCATCGGTTTTTAGTTATGAATTATTTACAAATTAAATTTGTAGTAAACACGTCAGATTTTCTTGCAGGGAATTTTTATTTTTCTTCATCACTTCCTTAGACCGCACAACTATTTATATTTCTTTAGTTGTATGCATGTGTGTGTGTATTTGGATGCACCGATTCGCTACTCTACTACGCTGGTGTCCCCATGCTTCTTAAGTGCAACTAAAAGCTATGTGGATTTCTATTAAAATTTCTGAAATATTTCTTATGGCTTATAAATCTTAATGCTGTCGCGAAAATTTATCGATTCTCTGGTTATTGGGGAATAAGTTCTTGTGAACTTTACTTTGTTAGTTGCAGAAATATTTCAAATTTGTGATGGATTGCAAAATTTATAAATATATCGTGTAATAAGAATATTGTTGATAATAACTATTGGAACTTTTTGTTAAAAACTAAATCATTTATAAACATTCTTTGGGAATGTGTTGGTGGTATTTTCAACCTATTAGTAACTTGCTTCTGATATGCAGTTAAAGAATGTGCGGAAAAGCCGATTAATTTGTTTTGCTTTGATAATTCCACAATTTGAAGCCACCTGTTTTCGAACTATTTATTGGGAAGGTAAGTTTATACCAGTTATTATGCCAGAATGTTAATTAAGCACTTTTCAGATTTATTAGGGAAAATAATTTTTTATAGGACCGCAATATGTGCCCCTAGAGAAGACCCAAGTTTCAATTTAATAATTTAGAGAAGGACTTATAAACGTCCCGTTAACCGATATCAGACTTACACCGGTTTTCACTAGCGCATCAGTATTCTCGTTATCATCAATTTCTTCGTGACCTGGTATGCAGTTTCTTGGCACAGAGTTCATCTACACTGTAGTACAAGGAGAGATTTGTTCATCGGAGCAGTTCGTGTCTTCATAGTAGACAATTTGCCAACGAGTATTGTTCGCAGCAGCAATCTATATACGATATATGAATTTTAAGATATCTCTTCATATGTATATTACAATATACAATATTGATACCTCATCTGAACTCTAAATTAGCTTTAATGGCCGGGTTTAACTTGGTATGACAATGGAACCATTCGATTTTCAGCAGCGTACATACAAAACTTTGCCCTTCTGATTTCATTTTGCATTTCCTTATCACTTGTCTCAGCCTATAATATTTATTGTTGTGGAAATTGTCTCAACTTACTGTGGATAAATATTTTAAATTACCGGTTTGGGTACAATGGAATTCTTTCGCCTGAAATCATGTCATTTCTGCTTTGGCTTTGAAATAAAGAAAACGCTTTGTATTTATATTGAATACACATCGGTGCACCGATGTTTTGTTTTTATTTAGAACTTTGTTCGCCTTAAAATTTTCGCTGAAAGGATTAAGAAACTACTTAATCCTCAAACAAATATCTTTAAACGATAGTTAGGAGTGGAGATTTCAGCTACTGATTCTGTTGCTTTTTCTGCAGCGAATATTCGGCATTCGTCCTAGTGCACAAAAAATTTAATCTTATTCAATTCTGCAGAATTTTTACTTTTATTTGATAGCCATATTGTTATTCTAGATTGCACTGAATTTTTCAAATAATTTTTTGAAGTAATCATTATCCTTAAAATTTGAAAATCCTTTAAAAAAAAATCCTGTCGTTAGCAAAAAAAAAACAATAACGCAGATTTACTAATTTGGCCCCTAGTTTCTTGTTTTTAGCTCTTACCGCTTCACCTTTTGTAGATCTCATGGCAAGTTCGTTACTTAAGTCTTTAGTTTGATAAGGAAAATTTGATACCGATGAGATAGAAAGAAATGTACATACATATGTGACCTTTGTAGTTTAATTTTCAAATGAACAAACACATCTATCATATAATAAAATTGTAATAGGCCGATGTCTGTACATTATAGGTATTAAAGAATATGTTGGGTCTTTATTAGAGCACCAGAAGCCAAATCAAACATTTTTAGAATTGTTTACTGTCTGTCTGCCTGGCCGTGTGTTTGTACGCGCATCACTTAAAAACTAATGCATGGAATTGAAGGCTGTTTTCACCGATGTATTGCGGTCGCTATGGAGAAGTGGTTAGAAGTGCGAACTACTACTTCGTTGGGCCTGGGTTCAAGCCTTGTTCCCAGCAACACCGCAAAAAAATTATGGAAAAAAAGGGTTTTTCTTAACAGCGATCGGTCCTCGGCAGGCAGTGGCAAACCTCCGAGGATATCTGTGCCTCGGAGTCGGCGTAAAACTGTAGATCTCTCCCCTTTGTGTGACAACATCAAGGCGCACGCCACAAATCGGAGGAGAAGCTCGCCCAAACACTAACATATTGTGAAAGCACAAATCTATATCTGTTATATATTATTATTATTGCTACATGTCTAACTTAAAATTTAGAAGGAACTAATTAGAGAGTTGCCACCTATTTGAAAATTGATGTTTGAGTAAATTGATAAGATTAAGTAAGTATTGCAATATGACTGTCAAAAGAAAGATTTTTAAGAAGGCTTACAGTCGAAAATATTTTTGTGGAAGGTTGCCACCTGTTTGATAATTTTAATTTAATTTAATTGATTAGTTAAATAAAATATTGCAATATGGGTATCAAATTAAAGAGGTTTTGGAAAGTTTGCTGCCAAAAATATTTTTAGGAGGATTGCCACCTATTTGAAAAATTTAATTCAATTCAATTTATATGATAAGCTAAATATTGCCATATGGGTATCAAACGAAAGTATTTGAGAATAATAAAATTGTAACAGGCCGATATTTGTCAAATCAACAATTTTTGGAATTTTGGTCTGTCTGTCTGGATGTTTGTAAGCGCATCACGCAAATACTAATGTAGGGAATTAAATTATACCGATGTGCGTATTACTAGAGGTCTAACTGAAAATATAGGAGCCATTTTACCGCTGGGTAATATTTTTTTTCCACTGTATATATACGCATGCTATGAAGTTCTAGCTTGAAATACAGGCAATTTTTTCCGTTTTCTTGCGTTTCCATGTAGCTGCTGCCATATAAATGTTTGTATTCAAAACAATTGTGAAACGCGCGAATTCGAATACGCATGCTATGGAGTTCCAGCTTTAGCTATTTCATACATAAATATGCTAAAAAAGAAAACCGAGGAAATCTCCTATGTTTTTAGCTGATTTTCAGTATGTTGAGTTGTATTGAAAGTTCATACACTCAGCGAAGCCACCACCTTCTATTTTGCATTTATTTTCACCGGGGGATTTGTCAAACTCAGTGTAGGCGAATAGAGAAAACAGAAAACAGAAAAACTGGAATAAGTTTGTTTGTCGAGTTTAAATTTTTACAATCGAATGTGTTTATTAGTAGACTGTTTAAAAAAAGTTCTTTCATTTAACTATTAGGTAACTTAAAGAATAAGTGTATTTTGTAAAGTATGCAAAGGGGAAGACCAAAGACAGTTTGAAAAAAAAAAATTCTTAAGTTTTAATTGTTTCGTTTTGAACAAAAACAAACACTTTTTAGTTACCTATCCATTCCATGTCTGGATATTTGAATTTCAACTGTCCCTGTAAAAACAAAAATATAGATACTTGATTCTAAATTCCACGCATACGAAGTCGCGGACAAAAGCTCCTCATTAATATTACTGTGGCCTGATTTCCATAAAATTTATTACTCAAAGATTTTATGAAACTAAGCACAGTGCTTTTTCTAACTGAAATCAATTAATGGTAAGAATAGTTCTGTTTATTTTTTCACTAAATTGTAAAAAACTTTAATTTTATGCGGCTGTGGTACGAAAGGAAAATAAAAGCGCCAAAATAAATTAAAAAACATCAATTTTTTATTAACTAAGTTCAACAAAAAAACCTCAAGTTTCACTTTCAAATAGTGTGAAAACACAAATCATAGCAATAAAATAGATTATCTCTAACAGCAATCAAAATTGCGCTTGCGCACATATTTTGATGGCTAACTGCACCAATACCACTAGAAAACTTATAACTGTGTAACTGGGCGCTGGGGAATCCGCGTTCAAATGTCAAAAGCTTGCTTTCTCCGCGTTCTCAATGCAACAACAAAGCTGCCCACAAAACAAGATGAGTCTTTTTCATTGTGTGTATGTGTTTCTCAATTTCTACTCTTATCTTTTGCTTAGTAAATTTGAATATAAAATTATTTTTTTGTATGCAAATCGCTTTAATGTGAACTGTAACGTGATATACATACATTTATCAAATTAGTTTATTTTTACTGTTATATATTTTATACACGAATTTATTACTTATTTTACTACTTAAAATTTTCGCTCTAATTACATAATTTTTGGAGTGTAACAAATATTTACACATTCAACCATAAATATTGTGGAAAGCAGGAAGCGCAAAACAAATAAAAGTAAATTGGTAGAATAAGAATACAGAATACAGGAAAGAAATGAATAAATTTTGTTTTGTTGACTTTTATGGTCTTTCTGCGCTTTTTTTTCATTTGCTTTTGTCTACATTGCTCTAGTTGATCTTTTCCTGGTGATCTATGCAAATTCACTTTTACATTTGGGAATTGTATGAACTTTGAGCGAAAAATCTTGATTGGGCGCCATGGTGGTTTCCGTTCGTCAACGATAAAATAATAAAACTTTTTGGATAAAGCACTAAAATAACATTATATTTTCGTTTAATTTTGTGACAACTTAATTCAAATTGAGCAAAAGAAAAAATACAGCCCCACATAAAAAATTTTGCTTGGCAAACAAGGCTAGCCAATTTGATTCGTTGAAATTACTTTAAGTTCAGAATTTGAAAATTTTAGCAAAATGAAGGTGCTAGTAAAAGAATGCAAGGCGGAATTAAGTAACTTCTTCTCATTTGGCACTAAGACAGGTTGTCGTTTTGCGCCGGGTCTAAAAAAGAAAATTTCGCCAAGAGCGTGACTTTTGCTAGTCGGAGCTCTGACAACCGAGCCCAAAGTATCCCCTGTTGGTAAGAATTATTCTTCGCTTGATCTACAGGCTAACAGGCATCGTAGATACGCAAAGTCGTTTACTACCCCAAACTTACTAGGCAGATTATGTGGGCATAGTTCACAGCTAGGCCAACATTTTTTGTCTCCTTCTCTAAGAAGGAGAATACAGATGGGCCTGGTGAGGAGTACGATGAAGTCAATGTTATCTATATCACCAGATGATCGTGCTTTTACTGTATATGGCGCCGCTTCAATTCACATTCCAACATCAGGTTGACACAACAGGGACAATTTTTCTTCTTGTAAGGTTCTGTAATAAAACACACCAGCCGTTTCTCTGATGTGCCAACTGACGCCAACTGGAAATGACAAGTGAAGCCAAGTTCTTCCACCTAGTCTTTCCAGCGCAGAAACGGTCTTTCTCTTTCTCTCTCTGCTGCTACCGTGTAGAGTCTGTGTTTATTCGCACCACATGACCAAGCCAGCGGGCCGCTGAATTTTAATTCGCAGTACTAGTTATGTATATGTCGTTGTAAAGCTCATAAGCTTATTGCTAAAATCTTTCGCACAATCTTCCTTTCGAATACTCCAAGAGCCGCCTTATCGGATTTTGTCTTGCCAAACATCTGAGACTCGTATTGTCAAAAACTTCGTTCGGTTCCTAACGGTTTGGAGAGGTCCGACCCAATTTCCAATGAAGATTTTGCTCAACGTTGCTCTACGTATTTGTATTAGTCAACGAATGTGTACGTAATGTTTGTCGATTCGTAGATCTAGAGTACCTTCCAGTATTTGATGTACTGGCGCACCGATAAGGCCCAATCAGTTGGTTATTTAAGGGCTTTAGCCTTTCACACAGCAGGATGCCCCTACTTGTGGATCTAATATAGCAGACTGAGTTTCCACCAGCTACTCGCCGCCAGATTTGATTTTGGCGATCTTTTTGTTTTTCAGCCGCATTATTGATCTCTTCGAATTCATGTCTTTCGGCCTTTTTTATTCTTGAAAATAAATCTCCTGTCCCTTTTCTGCTCTCGCTATCGCTGAATAAACGCTATTGGCTACATTATTTCTCCGCAGCCACGACGCAGCACTCTTTGTCATAGCAGTAGTAGCGCCAACTACCTTTTCCGCAGCGGTACGCATGAGGAGTTGGTTCTCATCAATCTAATCGATTCAGTCTTTTAACATTTCGACGCGCTACCTGCCGCACGTTTTGCATTGCACTGAAGCGCATGGGGACGTTGGCTGCAACAATGTAATGATTCGAGTCGATGTAAGCTCCTCGAATGGAGAGCGCGTCAAGATTGTTCGAAGCGTATTTTCCGTCTACAACAACGTGGTTTTTCGATTTTTGATCAGTGGACACCTAAGAGGCCACCCTATAGCTCGTCAATCACATTCTTAACATCGTTACAGAAACAGCGCTGGTACGCTTCTTCCAGGCACTGATGGAATTTCTGAACTTAACTTTGATGCGGACTGTGGTAATTCGTTCACTTAAAGCGGTGAACCTGTAGACATGGTGTCGCTGGTTCCGCCCAATCACCAATGCCGCTCCGAATTCGCGCGTCCTCTCACGACATCTGTACTAAACGGCGCATTCTCCATAAGGTCATACCCCGTCTTTCGCATTTCCTGTACGGTGATGTCAACTTTTTATGTTTTAAGGACATCGAACAGAAGTACCTTCTCTACAGAGGGTCCGGACATTAAATATGTAAAGACTGTACCGAAAAGAAACTGCAAAAATTGTTTAGATTGCAACGTAGCGAATTTTATTATATTTTGTGTCGAACTTTTTTGTTCTTTAAGAGAAATATTTATTTATTTCATTATCAAGAAAAATTCGCAGCAAAACATTTTTCCCTAAATTTTTGCCGGTTTTTTGGTTTGATCCCCTTCATTAAATTACGCACACCTGTTCTAGTAATTATTCTGTTTGCTTTGAGCCAGTTTTTTTTTAAACTCTGCGATGTTTCTAGCAACTCTGCCATCCTTCTTTAGGTTTCGTTTGATGATTGCCCAATATCTTTCTATTGGTCTGAATTCAGGAGCATTTGATGAGTTCTCCTCTTTTGCTACATAATTGACCTTGTTATTTTTTAATATTGGAGAGACATTGTGGTTTTTATAAAATGGCAAAAGGCGGCGATTAAGACACCCTTTTTGGTAAGTTTCGGCTGATATAGTGACTTTCGTAAAAAATTAGATACTCTTCAGGCCACAAGAACATACAGCCTGCCAAATTAGTATCTTCTCATCAAATTTTTCCACTTCAAAGCACGACAATGATGACCCAACTGTACTACCCTTCCGTTTTGGAACTGTGGACCTAGCAACATTCTTGAGTCCATTTTGACAGGATTCACCGTCCATTTTCTGTTTTTTTAAGTTTCAAATGCCTTTCTTAGCTCTTTTTATCATAGACATACCTGTTTTGCTTTTTTTGCCAAATCTCTCACGGACAGTGTTTTGTTTTGGCTTATCAAGGCCAGTAACTTTTTTTCAAGATTTTGGTAACTTGCACCCTTTTTTCTTTCACTTTTTTGCCTGCCTTTGATGGAAGCAGTATCACCAAACTTGATAATCATGTTTTTGACACCATTTACGCTGACTTTATACCGCTTGGCCAACTCGGCTGCTCCATTCCAAAACACAGTATGTGCTACAAATAAAATTGTGAAAAAAACGTGATTTAGTTTTTTATTTGGCCTCTGTAG
>JAPVRG010295042.1:0-12178 GCA_029783565.1 Rhagoletis cerasi
TTTAGCCGAAAGTGAAAGTTACTTCCTTCTTAAGGCTTGCCGTGGGTGGTAACTTATTTGTAACATAATGTTTTCTTTCTGCTTTCTCAGCGACTTTTGCCTTCACTTTCTTTAGAGCTCACTCCTGGCTGAAATCTTACCGACTGCGGAGTTGCATGGCAACCACTGCATACAAAAGTATTTAGGGGTGTGTCATCTCCGCGCCCACTGTTGCCTTTAAGTTCTCCTAAGTGTGTTGAAGTAAGTATGTACATACTCGTACATATTTATTGAGTGGCACAATTGTCGTGACAATGCATTCCCTGATATGTTCTGTGTGCTACGTGCTCATAAAAAAGCTTAAAAATATATAATAAAGTACAAAATGTTTGACAAAACTCTGGATTGCAATTTGTCACAAATTCCCCGCTGCTATTTCTGGTGCTCTTTGAATGGCGCGTGTTGGAAATGAAAGTAAGGTAAGTTACATTAATTCTTACAAATTCGAGCAGTTTTAGTAATTTTTTGTGTTTTAAAGCAACACCGGGATATTTGAAATCAAAATATTTGTTTATATTAAATTTTTTATTGCAAAGTGCAGGGAAAGTAGCAATTTTGAAAAAAATCGATTCTCCTGTTCCTGTTAATGAATGTTACATAATAAAAACTAGTTGAAAACAATTATAGAGGGTTCTTTAAAGACAAGAAAATGTGAAATGTTATAAAAAAATTTTCACCAAAATAATTTTTTTGGAATTTTTGAAAAAATTTTAAATGCAGTTTTTAGCAATATAAAGTGCAAGTTTCAAGTGGTTAAGAAATTGCGTTGATTTTTAATATTTTTTTGTTGACATTTCGAGCACATTTTACGAATCAACGAGAACTCTTAGCCACCTGACACTTGCACTTTATTGCACTAAAATTTAATTTTCTATAAAACTGCATACACAACATTTTTATAAATATTAAAAAAAAATTATTTTGATAAAATTTTTTATATAACATTTCCAAATTTTTTTGTGCGGTTTTCGTTTTTGGGCAGGCCTGTAATTGTTTTTGACCAGTTTTTACTATGTAGCATTTTTCAAAACTGCACTAGAAAATTTAATATAAAAAAAAATTAACAGCTCGAGCTCGACCAATCTCTTTCACTTAAATCTCATCAGCTTACATTAAAAAAAATTAATCAAACCGGTTAAAAAATGAAGGCTCTGGACTATTTTGATCTTTGAATGCCAGTTTGGCACCACTGTCGGGACCGGGTGTCTTACTGTTCTTAATCCTCATTATTGTTGTTCTCACCTCCTCTTAGTCGAGAAGAGAGACGTAAGCCTCGTTCCTATACATTGTTTTAGGCTCTTCTTTATCATAAATGCCACCTTTGTCGCCATTTAAAAGGATTGAGAAGTGTTCTCTCTGAGTATCGGATTTCCACCTTCGCCTTTTCAGGAACTAATCTCGATCTTGAAACCGGTTAAATGCTGCCTTTGTTTCTGCGTGCATTATTGTAGCCGCAGCAATGGGAAGCGATTGGCAGATAATATTCTACTTCTCATTTATATGCAGGCAAGGAGGAGTTGCTTTTTTAAATAAAATGTTGAGCCGGTATAGAAAATTTTCGGTTACCCTTTTCGATTGCAGCTTTTTGACGCCAAATTTTCGTGCCGCTGTCTGGGGCACGTTCTTTGCAGCTAGAAGCCACATGCGGACCTTGGCTGCAACAAGGTTGTGAATCGAATCGATGTGTGCTTCCCAGATGAAGAGCGAACGTGAAGAACACTCGAAGCGTACATTCCGTATATCACAACATGCTTAATTTGGTTCTTCGTTCTTTGATGTTGGATGTTTCTATGCTGGATTCTGGTATTGCAAGTATCTATACTTACGTCAATTATTATTAACTAAGAGTATTCTGAATCTACTGCAAGTGTACTGACGTAAGCACTGGACCCTTGACCAAAAATTAGTGCGTTTAGCTGATGAACACGTTTTTGAATTATTTACGCTCTAACGCTGATCTCGTTATGACACAAATACCACCAAGCATATTCTTTCAAGGACTTGTGATGTCTATATTGTACTGAAATCATATATATTTGTCCTTTGGCTGTGAGTTATTTGCGTATGATCAATGATCATTGCCAAATATGAGGTTACAACTTCCGTTCGTAGTATAAATGAGAGGACTTTTTTATAACTTTGCATTTGTGTTACAAACTGTACTTTTTGCATATACATATGTACTTAAGTAGTTAAATATTTATTGCAAATGCTTTAAATGGGATTAACACATATCAATTTATTATCTCACTCTTCATATGCTTCACGTGTAATATAATAATAATAGATTGGCGCTTACACATATGTTAGTGTTTGGCCGAGCTTCTCCTCCGATTTGTGGCGTGCGCCTTGATGTTGTCACACAAAGGGGAGGGACCTACAGTTTTACGCCGACTCCGAACGGCGATTGTATTTTTATGAGAAGCTTTTTCATGGCAAAGTTCCCTCGGAGGTTAAGAAAAAACCTTTTTTCTAAAATTTTTCGCGATGTTGCTCTGGCCAGGGCTTGAACCCAGGCGTGCGGAGCGGAAGCGCGCACTGCTTACCACTACACCACAGCGGCCGCTTAACGTGTACATTTCTGAAAATATGGGTACAGTGTTTTAATTTTGCCAAATTTGGCAAAAATAATAATCTGCCTAGAAATATGCTACAGTATGTACTACATATATACATACGTATTTACATGCAATTCTCAACAACCTAATGAAAGATTTTATTTAAGGTGCAGCTTATGTAAGTAAAACAATCACTTAATCCATCGTAGAAAATCTACGAATTCGAAAAATATGCTATCATTGAATCCGAGTGAACTCGAAAATATCGTTGCCAGCTTCACTTTGATATTTCAAAATAAGCTGGCGCAAAGAAAATAATGAAATGTTAAGTAATTTTGCACTCTTTTGTCTTGCTATTATTTATTGTATATTTCTTTTTATGAGTGCTGTAATAATATTCGCTAAAGTACGAGCATACAGCGAAACAGACATTAAATAAATAAATATTTGGCGTGCTTTAAATATTTATTACTAACAATTATGCAGTTTTCTTGTGTTAGTTTTAAGATTCAGCGATTTTAAATTTTGTTCCGACAGCATAAACTCGTAGAGAATCTCTACGAATCTTCACTACGAACAGATTCAATGAAGGCTCTACGAATTTCGAATTTACGTTCGTAGTTATTCGGATTCAGTAATAGCACTCTCGTAGATTTCATAAAAATCGAACCTCGATGAATTCAGTGATAGCCCTCGCTCTTTTTTGGAAAATACTCGCAGCCAAAATATTAACATTTTTGGATTAAACAATGAAGTAGCTGAGTACTAAATAGTCTCTAACTCTAAACAGCTTATCGGCTAACAGTTAATCTTCAGTATTATAGGCTCACTTCTGCTGTCAGGAGGAAGATTTCGCTCTACATATCAGTCTTACTCAGGGACCGTAACGGTTATTATCTTTATAATAAAAATCATAATTTAACCGTTAAAATTTTATTTCTATTTTTTCGATCAAATTTAATTGTAATTTTTGATTTTTATTTTTTCGATTATAAAAGATTTAAATCGGTAATAAAAAAACAGTCTCCGTTATAACGGTTAAAAATGATCAAAAAAATAAAAATCAAAAATAAAGATTACTTTCCGATCGAAAAAATAAAAATCAAACAATACCGATTATTTTTGATCGAAAAATAAAAATCATGATATTCGGTCCCTGAAAAATATCGTTTATTTTTTTATGGAAAAAATTAAAGTCACAAAATTACGATTAAATTTGACCAAAAAATAAGAATCCAAATTTAACGAATATTCTTGATTGAAAAAAAAAAAAATCAAAAAATAACGATTTTGCAATGATCTAAAAATTAAAATCATGATATTTAACGGTTATTTTCGGTACCTGGTCTTACTTTGTCTGACTGCACTCTTTCACTAACCTAATCACCAGCAAATCTCTAAACACTTACTGGTTCCTCTTTTTTATTCTCATATTAAGAAATTCCCTTTAAGTTTCCTAAATATTTTTCGTATCTTCCTAATTTCCTTAAGTATGTAGGTCACTCTTTACCAACCTTGTTGCCTGCCATACTTTCTGACCAATTATGTAAGTAAAACACTGTACCGCATGCGTCCTCGCTCCAAGCATTGTTCTACATCAGTGCGCAATTACAAGAATATATAAAAATGGATATTCCTAATTCGAGTGCCTACTTTTTACGCTCTTTGTGGTGCGAAAACCAGTAGTTTCACGTTACACAATCATGTGGCATCTAAGAATGAATATTTACTGCATAAAAGCACAAACAAAGGCAATAGTAGATAAATAGTAGTAGTGGAATAGCATGAAGAGCTTTCTGCAAATGCGCACATCTCAAAAATTCAGGTGTGTTGTTATCCTTTCAAAAAGCTAGCGCAACAAATAAAAGAATATCGGACGGAAAATCCCTATTGCATTCAGATAGATATTTAGCTGCGCATTTGTTGCTTTCAACAGGATAATATTCATATAGAATAATGTAGAATGGCATAAAAGACGTACATAGCAACATATTTAGGGGGAAACGTGTAGTGTGAAGAATATATGTACGAGTATGTATGTATCTATGAGTACATATTAAGTGTAAAAGGACAACTTACAAAGCATAGAAAAAAATGAGGTTATGCGCTCAAATTGGGGTGAGAAAAGAGCAAATATGACTTACATAAGGAATTGTATGCATAGCAACAAAACAATGAAATAAAACGAAAAACATGAACTTACATAACAATAGTTAAAAAATTCCAATGCATGATGTGCAGACATAAGCATTCATACATACATAGACGTACATATGTACACTTTTTGGGATTTGTAAGTCTCATATTTTTATCGAGCTGATTTGCGTCATAAAATAGACTTTTAAAGCGCATTATCACTTTACGTAGAACATTTCTATAGCCAATATTATTGTTAATACATACATAAATACTCGTTGTAGCTTAATATTTTAGTAGCCCTTTTTTCAGGGACCGTAACCGCTATGATCTTTATAATAAAAATCATAATTTAACCGTTAAAATTTTATTTCTCTTTTTTTGATCAAATTTAAACGTTATTTTATGATTTTTATTTTATGATTTTATTTTTTTAACCGTTAATTTTGATTTTTATTTTTTCGATAAAAAATAATCGTTATTTTTGATTTTTATTTTTTCATTTACATTTTCAGTCGACATTTACAGTACGTTACGTACCACCCTAATGTCAGTAAACCAATAAACTTTTGCTAAGGAGTATTTCGCTTCGAAGGCAAATTTGTCTTTTTTTGCCGAGCCTTTTTACATTTTTCGTCATATCTTCCACATTTACAGCCGGAACTCACAGCATGATACATCGACAATTTTTTCAATTTCATTGACTTCAAGTACCCCCTTCTAGTACTTGCCCACCAGACCTCAGTCCTTACACCCCTAACGTATCACCCTAATATCAATAAATTAAAGCTCTAAAATATCTTAAACTTTTGCTAAGGAAGTATTTTTATTATTCCAGTAGATCTATGTATTTAAAAAAAAATTGTACTGCCGAATTGTAGGTGTCACAGAAAAATGTAAAAAAACTACCCTATGTTCGGCCAAACTAAATTTTTGTTTTTCGAAATTGCTTAGCAAAAATACTTGGGGCTCAGGGATGTACGGCGAATTTTTTTTTTTGTTTGCTTGTAAAGTGGTATGGTCTAATGTATATACATTAATACGTTACTTCTTAATGGAAAGATAAAAAATAGAATTGGCTTGACATTTGATTTTGTTTTGGGTAATTTAAAGAACAAACTAAACTTTAAATATACCGTTAACCTAAAAACTTCCGAAAAGGTTTATCTCAAAATGCGAGAAATTCCTAAAATTTCCCGATAACATCTTGGGAAAGTTCCATACAATAATTTTAATCTTAATTCTTATCTTCTTCATTTTTATCCTTATCTTTATCCTTATCCTTATCTTTATCTTTATCTCTACCTTTATCTTTAACTTCATTTTTTTCTTATTCTTAATCTTAACTTAGTCTTTGTCTTAGCCTAAGTCTCAATCTTAACATTAACCTCAATCCTCCTATCTTAGTCTTAGTTTTTCTTTATTTAAAAAATTTGGCATTAGGATTCTTTCTTAATAAATCTTTGGAAAGTTTGTTGAATTCATATACTATTAATGCCTTTTTAACACGCTTATATTAGTTTCACTTGTATGTTTGTTTGCTTGCTTGCTTGTTTGTTTGTAACTCTCTTCTGGCAGCTGCTGCAAGCGTGTTTTTTAGTTTTTTTAAACTATATTCTGCTTTTGGTTTTAAAATCTACAAATAACTTTTATTTACATTACAGTTTCTGCTCTGAATACTTTCTTTAGAAAACATTTCTTTTTTCTGAAAGATGTTTAAAAATGCACACACAAACTTTGCCAGCATCTCTGCCACATTTTTTAATTCCCAATGCACCCAGTTTTAAAATGAAAGAAAATGTAATTTTATCTTTTAATGGTTTTCAAAATTATTGCCGACAAATTGCTCACAGAAAGCATTCGAATTTCAAAGAACCTCCTGCATTCTGCACCATTCCACTAGAAAAAATTTTATTGATCCTCTTCAAACACACTTGCAACACAGCCCACCGCGCAGACGGGGGAGCAGCAACGTTTTAGGCATTTCCGCATGCAAAATTTATTGGCAGCTAATCGAGCGCATTTGCTAACAACAATAACTCTACAGCAATGAAACTAAAAACCCAAATAAGTACAAGTGAATACATACATACATGCATCACTTCAGCTGCAAAGCAGATATTCGATTTAATTCCTAGAAACGCCCTGACTTGATCGCACAAAAATGGGAAAGAAAAAACAACTAAAAAGCGCAACAACGCGGATCTAAACAAAAAGCCGCCGTTGCCGCTAGCCTGTGCTGCTCAAAGTCAAGTTTGGATTGAAACCTTGAAGGCAGCCAGCGTCATACCAAAAACACCAACACAAGCAAAAAAAGATAAAAGGTATATGTAGTTGTCTAAAAAGTGTGGCCGAACAGCAGTTGCATTCGCAGCAGCAACGTCAGTAGAGCTGCTGCTGACTTCCCTCTAGCACTCACTGGAGCAACACTAACAACAAACAAACTCACTGCCACTGGCTACATGTGTATGTGTATATGCTGCCTTTTAGCTCAATTTAAATTGCCTGCGATGCGCTTTAACCTTGACAATTTTTTGTGCAACCACTTCCACGAGTACTAAAAGCATTTTCGGTTTCGATTTTTTTTCATTCACTTTGCCCAAACGCACGCATCACAATCCCAAAGCTATGCTTCATCGCGCCGCAATTCCAAGAAATTGCAGGTGACTCCTTTCAAATGGTTTTTACTGTTGCTTTTATTGCTTGCTGCGGCTGTTGTTACTGACTTATTGCGCTCTGAGAGTTATTGTTGTTGTTGCTCTGTTGCATACCTGTGCAAGCAAAGTGGTTTGATTATGTGGCATGTTGCCGCTGGTAGGGATGGGGACGCATATACGGATGCGTTTCCGCGAATTCGTTCAGTCATTAGAAACCAATTCTTAAATTCGTACATCAAATGCTGTGGTCAGAATGAAGTCGGCTGGATTTTGGGTATCGTATTGAGAGTTGCAGTTTTTGTTTTGAGTTGAGTTAAGGGGAAAGTGAATGTTTGCTGCAACGCATTCATATACAGGGTGTTTATTTAGATTGTAATGTTGTTTGAAGAGGAAGTTAAAAATGGTGATTTTATGAAATCAATTCGTACAAAGTTTCGCCCTCTTTTTGCCATATTTTGTATAAAATTCGAGTGCTATTATATTTTGTAGGCCAACCAGTTTTAAATTGAATTACTACTGAAGTTTGAAGTGAAGAGGGAAACTCTTCTGTTGGAGAAGGGAGTTTTCTGATTTCAGAGGACTCTTTAAAGGAGTCTGCGGGTTAACGGCAGAGTTGATCTGATCAAAATTGTGTCCTGACAGACGGCAGTAATGCGGATTAAGCGAGTCGCGAGTTGGTGGGATCTAATCTCACGGCCAGCAAACATTTTTTTTCATCTTGTTTTGCTACTTCAATTATTACTTAAATTTTTTTTTAATGTATCTAATTATAGTTTTTGTGGCCGTTTTGATTAAAATTACATTCTGAGATAAAAAAAAGCAAAAAAGGAAAATAAAATAAAATCAAATCAAATAAGATAAAATAAAATAATACTTATAGTTAAAAAAAAAGATAAATATATAAAAAAAAAAAAATATTTTTAAGAATCGCTCGGAGGGGGGCTCGAGCATGGGTGCTACTGAGTTGTAATACACACTTCTGACCACTCGGCTATCGCGGATGTCAAATGCGCTGGCTTTATTTGCTCACTTGTTTGCTTTGTTTATTTTTGGCCGTTTTATCGGAAACAATTTTGGGAATTAACTCTAGGACTTGATCCGGACAACTGCAGTTGATTTCTGAGATAATTCCGAACGAAGGAGTCGATCCGAATCAACGCTGCCGTCTGTCTATGCTTTTACAAATCAGAACTGAGCATCTGTAAGTCCAAACTCAAAAAGGCTAAGAGATATTCTTGGCGAGCCTTTGGCGAAAGCTTAGTGGGGTGCTAAGTATGTATGAATCGTCCAGAAATAGAAGCATGCTTGCGAGGAGTCTTGCTTCCTTGGGATATTTGAAAGACGAGTCGAAGCAACTCCCTCATGCCCGCTTTCCATGCTACCCAGCCCCAGGTCAGGCTTCCTATTTGGGGACGGATGACTTCGGCACTGATAGATAAGTATAGCTTTGCTAAGGCGATAAACTCTTTGAAGTCCTTCAAGTCAGCGCCACCAGACAGCGTTATACCAGCTGGGTTGCAAAATACTTTGGAGGTCGAGGAGGCTCGTCAGGGTTGCGTTTATTCCTAAGGGTTTCAAGTCAATCAGTATTTGACAAACGTAAAATGCATTAAGTCATCTGTCACCATACCATTGGTAAACAAAATAGTATACATTAAAAAAAATTGGCAACCAAATAAATTTCGTTGTGATGCACAGTAAACAAAAGCCAGCGCTACTGAAGATTTTTTCCACCAAACATGAATTCATTTTAATTGATTTCACTTGTCTTTTTTTTTATGAGCTCGACTCAAATGCGCGGCGTTTACACAACATCTCAAATTTTATTATTTCAACACTTTGTCACACAAGCCAATACAAATAAGTGTGTGAATAAATATCTAAATACAATATTTATGCATTTCATTTTTAATTTATTAAATAAATATTTGGTCGTCTTGCGCTTAATTTTGTATAAGCATATTGTATGTACACTAGGGTGGTCCAAAAATATTTGGGAAAGTAAATTCAGAAATTTAATGCTCTCACCCCCTAGGTTTGTTCTATACCGAAAAAAATTACACCCCTGATTTTTTATTTTAAAATAAAAATATATTTAGAGGTCGCTCAAAGCGCTCAAAGTTTCCCATATATTTTGTATGGAAAAAAAAGACTTCGTAGAAATGGCATAGAATCCACGAAAATCAAAATTTTTCAATCTGAAAACCCTACTTCTCTTCAAAATCCTTCAGAGAATAATGCCCCATTTTTATTTAAACATATTTTGAATGTGGAAAAAATAGTAAGAAATACTTTTTAACGCTTCTTTTTGTATTTTTGATTTTTTGGGATTTTTCGGAGACCCTAAAAAACAGTTGAAATTAAAAAAGTTTAAATAAATTAAATAAACAATTGGGCATTATTTTGTGAAGTCTTCTGAAGAGAAACAGAGTTTCCAGATTGAAAAATTTTGATTTTCATGGATTCTATGCCATTTCTACGAAAAGTCTTTTTTTCCCCATACAAAATACAAGGGAAACTTTGTGCGCTTTGAGCGACCTTTAAATATATTTTGATTTTAAAATAAAAGAACAGGGTTATACCTTGTTTCGCTATAGAACAATCATAGGGGGTGAGAGCATTAAATTTCCGACTTCACTTATTTTGCACCACCCTAATGTACACACATATGTAAATTTGGATGTGTGCATGTACATATATGTATGTATGTAAGTACATTCTAAGAACGTCGATTCACCATCACTGACTTCAAATTGCATTCGGGAGAAGAAAAAAAAGACACAGTTTAATATTTGTCGGCAATATGTTTATGCGAGTGTTATTAATTGCCAGCGAATGGTTATTTGCATTTTTTTTAAACTCGCATTTGACTCAATAAAGCTGCTGATGGACATGCGCATGTGCGACTAGGTCCCATTGCATTAAGAGAAATCGGCAAAAGAAAATGAAAGCAGAATAAACAGGTCGCCTAAATTGACAGTTTGAATAACTTTTTAACTGCTTAGGAGGCTTACAGCCCCATGCCCTCGCCTTAAAATATGCCGAAAAAAAATATTAGATCTAACAATATACATACATAGGTATGAACGTATTAACGACCCTACACCCACGAATTGAAAACCTGTTGACATAACTAATGAGTCTAGAAATATGTTGGCGAAAATTTACTTTAAAATGCTCAGAAAATTTAATAAACAGCTTTACAGCTCTATTTTCCCGTAATGGCAAAACTCACCGCTAAAAAATGCACAAAAAGTAAAAAACTTGCTTTAATTTAATCCAGTTTTTGTGACATACTTTTTGGCGCCTTAGTTATGGCAGTATTCATTTAGAAAAATTTTGCCCTCTTGTTGCTATCGAGCTGTTAGTAAATACATACGAATATGTACTTACATTGGTAAATACATTTTTTTACAGCATATTTTTAAGGGACAGTAGTCATTTTCGTGGGGATAATTCTGTTAGTTTATCCGAAAAAAACTAGACGACCTCGTTGATGAGCTACATATTTAACAATTTTCCTGCTTTAAACTATACTCATATTACAGCATAAATTACTTTGTTTCGCCAAATTTACTTCACATAACTAAGGTGCGTTCAGAATTTCTTTCATGATTTCTATATACGTACGAGTGTGTGGTTTGTACTTGAAAATGAATGCATACCTTTAGGCGTTTTTTTTATTAATTTCCTCAACAGTGGCAGCTAAAAAAATGACAACAATTTTTCCTTCGTTTGGTTCTTGATTTACAATAAATTATCTCATTTATACTTAATTTACTGACATATGTTACAAGGCGAAATTACTTAGTTTGTGCTTAATTTATGCGTAAATTAAGATTGAGCTCTAAATCACGCTAGTGTGAACATAATTTTAGTTCTGTTAGAAGTTTTTAAGTATGCCTAAAAGTATGCAATGTACATATCTTTTTCTATTCATTATTCCGGTCTATTGGATAATAAGGAAATAAAAATCGATGATGTGGTATGATCTAAAATTAACAGAAAAAAATATGGATACAAATAACGCTAACAGTTTCGATAACTTTAGCTGCAACAATAATGCAAAAAAAATTACATAACGATAAAAAACGATAACAATAGTAATAACTATATATATAAAAATGAAAAAAAAAAACATACTAGGTGTTTTCCACGATCGGAAATCAGCTACTATAACGGGTACAACAATGTAAACTGTAAAAATATCGATAAAGATAGCTATAAGAGTATTGAAAATATCGATTTCACAGTATTAATAATGATAAATATATATATACATATCGATAAAATAACGATAAATACCAAGATGCAAATATCGATAACGATAATAGCATCGATAAAAATAGTGTACCGCTAAGTTAGTACCACAAAATGAGAAAATAAAAATGGATTAACAGGGAAATTCTAGCAAATAAAGTTGAAAGTTTTTTGTAAAGATAGTTTGAGAGATTTTGTTTATTCTGGCTGTGAAAGTCTTACAAAAAAAGCTCCCTTGCCAACTTTCATGGTGAAAAGCTCTGAACAAGTACATATCGTTAGCTTAACGTGAAAATGTGCTAAGTAAATTTTTTTGTAAAATGAGATTTTGATGCAGTTTTAGAAATAAGTTCAAAATACACAGTTTAAAAAAAAAAATTATAAATTTGAATAATTTTTACCTGATGTTGGCAATGATGTGTAAATGTGCTAAAAATTAATTAAATTAAAAAAATATTTGTCTTTTTAACACAAAAAAAAAACTAAAATTTAAAAGAAAATTGTATTAAAAAATAGAAAGATTATTAA
>JAPVRG010295042.1:16068-36963 GCA_029783565.1 Rhagoletis cerasi
TTAAAGGTATTGTCTTCCCAGAGAGTTTTGCTTCACATCGAAATTCGTGCTCCCTTATTTTCGTTTTGACGCAGTTCAATGTTGATTATTTTACTTTTATTTGGCTTTGCTTTTTGTTTTCGCTCAATTAAATTTTTATAATTTTTCTAAACAGAAGAAAAACCGTTTGAAATGAAGTGAGCCACACAAATTTTGAATTTATTTATTAAGCAAATGTTTTTTTTTTCGGCTTTTGCAAATTAAATAAGTTCTCTGCAAGAAGATTTGTTTAAGAAAATACGTGAACATATATGATATATAGGGTATGGAAATATCCCTTTTCCCTAGCATTAAACCTTTTAGTATGGGCAACAATGATGGTTTTCAAATAAGGCAGATCGGAATATGCGCTCTCTGGGAAGACAATACCTGTAATTATTGTACCATGCCCCTTAATCATATACATAAATTAAAATAGGTTTAAAGAGTTCTATAAAGTGAAATTTTCATACATTTTTCAATTCATAAACCTTTTTTAAAGCTATTTTATTTTTTATGAATAAGAGGGTAAGACTTTTGTACTAGAATAACAAAAGTTTTTCGAACTATCTTGCTTACTGTCTTTCAATTGTCTTACAAAAGACTTTCAACTATCTTATCCAGAATTGCCCTAATACTCGCGCTGCTCCAAAAGTCGCAATGGCCAAGTGGGCAAAGCACTGATATTGTGATAAACGTGAAGAAAAATGGCAATAGGTAAAGCAACTAAAGACTTCAATGCTTGGGAAAAATTACCCCTCAGTTGGAAATCATCGTCTCATACCTGAGGGGCTATTCAGAAACAAATTAGCGTGCCGATCCCACTGGACAAGTCTATAAAATCTCTGCATTCTCAGTAAATTTAATTCCCAAAAATTTTCATTTACGCTAAAAGTTGTTCGGAAATCCCTTGGCACCTCCAATTCACTTACTCTGAACCACTGTGCTCTACAAAATGCACTTATCATATTTTAATTTCGGCTGCCTAGAAACCACACTAAGCAGTCTATGACGTTGCTTATATAAAATGAATTTTATGCTTTCAATTTGCATTAATCACTTTTTACGTTCTCATTTTCATTGCAGCTTTTCACCGCGTGCGGACGTGCGTATAGAAAATTTCGACGACGAACAAATCGTAAGCGATTAGCGTGTGTATGCGAGCAGCAGCAAGAGCAGTAACAACATTTGCAGCACAAAGGAGGAGGGTAAGAATTACCATAAAAAACAACCTTTGCTATTGCGCAGGCGCAGCACACGTGTCCCGAGTGAAATTGCGTAGTACAACGTGTGCGATTTTGTAGAAGCAGAGTAGAGCAGAGAAGAGAAGAGAAGAGAAGTGAAGTGAAGTGAAGTGAAGGAGGGCGCACAATTTGGTGCAACGCACGCCGGCACAACTAAGCCATTTAAATGCGAAGAACGCCCAAAAGCAGAAAATCTACAAAATTGGAAAATTCCCTTTGGCATTATCAGAAATTCTTCAGAGAACTCAAACAACGACGCATAGAATTTATGCAGCAAAAAATTTATCGAAAATTTCATTTTGGCATAATTTATACGGATTGCTTAGTGGCTGCAGAAGCAGGAGCAGAAGCAGAACAAGAACAACAAGAAACCAGAAACGTAGTAACTCAAACGCAAGTGCAGGCGCCGAAGCAAAAGTTGGAGCAAAAACAAGGGCAAGTGCAAGTGCAAGTTGGAGTGGCAGTTGAAGCAGTTAACTCCTCGTATACGCAACACGCAAGTAAACTACGCGGCACGAAGCGCAATCGCGCGAAAGCTACAAGTGCGACGATAACCAACAAAATTGCCGCAAGCTGCACGAAAATATCGAACGGCGCATTCAGGAAGCTCAACAATATTCAGTCAACGGCGGCGGTAAGCAAGGCGCGTACGAGACCGATAACAACGACGGATACGGATACGCAGACGCTCACGAAACGCAGGTACGAAAATAGGCGCACAAAGCGTATGCCGACATTGACGCACGCATTGCGAATGCTATTGCAGCCAACGGCGAGTGCAGCGCAGCGAATGTTGGTGAATGTTTGAAAGAGGAGAAGAAGAAGAAATTTAAGGAAAGTAAAAAGAAGAAAGCAAATTTTGGCAAACAAAAGACACTAAAGGAAATTGAAAGCGAAAGATTTGAAATTTTGGCAAGGAGGAAAGAATTAAATAAAAAGGCTGACAAATTGTCAACGCCATCAGCAATAGCCCACTTGGATGGCTGGTTGACACCACCAGCATAGCTGCCGTTTTGGATTTTGGAAAAATTGTCGAAATTTAGTGGCGGCCAACGTTTGAGATTTCATTGCTGGTCATCAACAACAAACAAAACAAAACAAAAAAAATAAGCCTTCACTACATTGGGCTTTAAAAACCATTTGGCTGTTTTTACATACACACATACGCAAACCTTATTTACTTAGTTTTATTGTTTTGTTCCGGTTACTTGCAACAAGCAACATCAAGCACACATACGTCGCTTAGTTTGTTAATTTTTGGTGATAGTGCTTCAAAAAAAAACGAAGGCATTTAGTTTTTAATTCTTAATTAATAATCTTAACTTAATATAATTCAAAATGGATCCACAGCAACAATTTTGTTTAAAATGGAACAGTTACTCGTCCAATTTGGCAATAACATTCTCCAATCTATTCAAATCGGACGTTTTGGCGGATGTGACATTATCGTGTGATGGTGAGTTAAATAAATTTTTATGTGTATGCTTTTATTTATGCTGAGTTTCCACTAGACGTTAAATGAAAAAAAAAATTGAGAATAATAATTCCACATAGCATTTTTGCAAAATGTAACAAAATTATTTGTCATTTGAATGCCAAGTGGAAATTCGGTATTATGCTGAAAAAGTGTCCTCTTTAATAAACATCATAAGGAAACTACCGAATATTATATTTACATTAAACTAACGACTCGCGTATTTTTTAATGCCGAACTTTTTCATTGAAATTTTTTCATTTAATGCAGAGTGGAAATTCGGCATTATGCTGAAAAAAGCGTCCTCTGGAAACTACCGGATGTTATATTTATATCAACGTAACAATGCGGGTATTTTTTAATGCCGAAGTTTTTTTTATTAAAATGTCATTTTAATGCCAAGTGGAAACTCGGCATTATGCTTAAAAAAAGTGTTCCCTTTAATAAATATCATGTGGAAACTACCGGATATTATATTTACATCAACGTAACGGCACGGGTATTTTTTAATGCCGAACTTTTTCATTGAAATTTTGTCATTTAATGCAGAGTGGAAATCCGTTAGTATGTTAAATTTTCACCAGGCATTGAAATGGCAAACAATTTGTAGCGCATTAAACGACAAATAATTTAATGACACCCGAATTTTCACTGGGCATTAGATGACACAAATTTCAATTGAAAAGTTGGGCGTTAAAAAATGCCTACATAATTATGATTAATTGGAATTACATATGCCACTTTTTCAAAAGGCACACATTTTTTATCATTAAATTCGATATTATTGAACTTTGTCACATTTTTTTTATTTGGTGCCGTGTGGAAACGGCATTATTTTATAGTAGCCCTGTCAAAATGAGTTCGTTCCATTAGTTGCGGCAAAACATGCGACTGACGGCTGAGTAGATTGTATGTATTCGTAAGGAGAACGCCACATTGGCAACGCATGCACTAACGCAACGGTCGAAAGTTACCCAATTTTCTACTTTTGTCGTACGCTAAATCCGGCACTACAATAATGCAAGTAGTGAATATTTACCATTTGATTTGTAGCCAATGAAAATAAGCGGTTTTGTTTACTTCAACTTTTTCATTGTCGCAACGGACAGAAGGGACTCATTCTGACGGGCGCATAAGTCAAAGTTTTCCAATTTTATAGTTTGCAACAATGGATATAAATATTTGTACCACTATTTCGCTTTAAGAACGCCATACTCCCAGTTTTGCATTTGATGAATCAAATAGGCAGAAATAGCCGACAGCCCTTTTATGTTTTATAAAAAGGATAGGAGAAAATTTTTCTTATCTGCAACTTTTCACTTTTCCACCCTGTTTTGAAATTATAACGAAAAACAATCACTTCTCCGAAAACAATTTATGTTTTATTCATATAAGGCAATGACCAGTGATTCGAGTCTATTGGCGTTTTCGTTTTAGTTATCGTTTCTATGTCGTCGTGTTTATTGTTGCTTCCCTCGCCAAAGTTGATGCCAAGTTATCGTTTTTGTTTCGTTTTCAAATGGCAACGCCAATGGAAACAGGTCCGATTATTCCAAAAAATACCCTGAGTTTAGGGCGTGCCAGGACCTGGAATTGTCGACTCCGGGCTACCCCACATGTTGGTTTGCAGAAAAAAAGCAATATAACCACTTCATAGTAGGCATTTACAGTAGAAAGACACTTGTCAGTCTTGGAAAATTTTTCCTGGTACATCACTGTATCCTGAAACCCAAATTGCGGCTGTAGATACCCCGAGAAAATGATTACTTGTCGTAGGTTAAGATTAGCCCTGATCAGCTATAGTGCATAATTTAGGTCAAAGCTCCTGCGATATACTCCAGTTTAGAGCCGTCGTGGATGTTTATAGCGGTAAAGTTTAAGTAAGTTTCCAAAATAATACCTTCTTCCCATATGTTCCTCAAATGAATCTGTGTGGTAAAGTAGTTTCCGAAATCGGTGGCCAGTGTCGTGTAGATTGGAATCTTGAATTTAGCAGGGCAGATTTATATTATTTTTTAAAGGCAGGTTCCTCTTGATTATTTATTTTAGTTCAATGCGAAAAACCTAGCTAAAACCATGAAAGGATTTTTGTGCATTTTCGATTTTTTGAGTTATGACGTTTTTGCGAGCTTTTTTCATGTTTGAAAGTACCAGTTTTCAATTCATCTATTGCAGTTTTCAAAAGGTTTCACAGTTTCGAAATGATTAACCCGAATTGCTGAATATATCGAGATCTACTAAAATAGGAATACAAACTTTCACTCAAAGCAAGAATAGTACTAAACGGAAAATGGCTTAAGACCGCTTGGAAATTCTTTCACCGGTTATAAAAGAATACCTCCATTCAGATAATGGGTACTTTCGCTTCGAAAAAATTTCGATTTTAATCTGCCTGAAGGAATTTCTTACAAATATTTTCTTAAAAGTCTTCTTCAAGTTAATTGCTAAAGAATATTTCAGGGAAAAACACCGTAGGTATGTGAATTCTGCATTTACTTTATTTCCTGCGTCCATTAACGTTTCGTTGCATTCAAAAACATTTTTTTCCCATTCATATATGTATGTAAGTTGTGACTCACATTTCGTAGAGTTTGTCACTCATTCAAACAAACACGAGAAGCTAAAGAACAATCCCAAAAATGAATGCGAAAAAGAATTGCCAAAAACACGGCAAACAAAGTAGTAAATAACACCCGTTCTCGAGTGTATGTGAAAAAAATGTTGTAGTATAAATAACGAAATAAAATCAGAATACACAAGCAGTCATTATCTATGGTACCGGAGAATTCTAAACAACCCGCAATAATAACGTCACGAAACAAATACGTACAAGTACATACATACTTACGAGTACAATAATAATTCGCAATGTTTGAAAGAGACGCAACATTTGAAGTAACTAGTAATTTATTGAGATTACCTACATACATACATACCAGGGATGTCAATTCTGTCCCGAAAATTGTTTGCCGATATAGTCGATGATATCACATATAAAGTTTGGTCCCGATTAGAGACGGTTAAGGCGTGTCGCACAGGGGTCTAAGTTCAGATTATCTTAACCGCCTCCAATCGGAACAAAAGTTTATATGTATATCTTCGACTATAGTAGTATCATCTTAGGGGTTGTTGAGGTCTAGGAAATCTGATGTAAACATTTTCTTCCTACAATTAAGGACCACCCTTATATACATATATGGTGAACAAGACGATCTCCGTCTTTTCAGAATTAATAGCATTACGTGTAAGTTTAATCACGCTTGTATAAAATAGTATGGATTGCTCAGAAGCTCGCACTCATCGTCAGAGGAAAAAGTAGGCGATGGCCTGCTCAGCTTCTCTTTTCCAGCTTCTACAGGGCGTCTTTGACGACGGCGACCCACAGAAATGGTGAAAAAACAACGCCGCCTACGGGGTACCTTAACTCACCCTTCTCTAGATAGCGGCACTGATCCTACTAATAGCCTAATGGGGAGAATTTCCAAAAGCTATTTAAGCAAATTCGATAGCATAGCCACATGACTGGCGCAGACGATTCAAATTCTAATACTTTTAAATGTAATACTTAAATGATTCTTCAAATATTTGTCTCTGTTTTTCGCTTTCATAGCAAGTCCGTTTTAATGTTAACACATATTTCTATGTCCCTCGTCAGCAGCGCTCGATAAATGCAATTACATTACAATTACAATTACATGCCTCAGTAATTGTAGTTAGGAATCGATTCCGTCAGTTCACAACAAAGGAATTGATTACTTTTTCATTTCCTTAGAAGTAATTTCAAATGTAATTATTTTTTTTTGCATTCCATTACAAGGAATTTCATATTGTAGTTGGAATAAATTACGTGCTGGTAATGCATTTTTTCCAATTCCTTTGAAAGGAAGTGAAAATGTGATTGTTTTTTGTCAATTCAGTTCAAAGGAATTGAAACAAAAATTTTTTTTTCCAATTCCATTCCTCAAAGTAATTTAAAAAGTAATCGAAAATTTTATTAAAAAATTAAGAAAAATTTTCTAGCAAAGCTGGTCCAAACACTTCTGGTTTGATATCTATTATGTAATATTTAACTTAATTTAAATATTTTCAATCTGCACTTTAAGATAGTTGATAATCCTATTGAAAATATTTCCAAATCAAGATTTCTCAAATATCTTTCGTTTTGTACCCATACTGTGATATTTCATTTATTTTGTCAATTTAATTGAGTTAAATTTGCAAACAGGTGGCCACCCTCTTCGAAAATATATTTGACTGTAAGCCTTCTTACAACTCTAGCTTGACACTCACATTGCAATATTTCCTTTACTTCATCAATTTAACTGAGTGAAATTTTTCAATTAGGTGGCAACACTCCTCAAGAATATCTCCAATGGTTATCTTTCTTCAACTTCTTTAATTTGATACCCACATTGCAATATTTCATTAGCTGTATCAGTTTGATTGTGTTTAAAATTTTCAAACAGGTGGCAACCCTCCAAATTTTTGTACCATAAGTCCTGCTATTATACCGAACAATTAAAAAAAAAATACTCAAATCGGTTCACCCGTTCTGAAGTTTTGAGGCCTCGTACAAACGAACACAACATTCTTATATATGTACATACAGGGTGTCCCAGAAGAAATCTGCCAAACTTGTGGACAAGGTAGGTGGGGGGTGAGCTCCCTGATAAGCAAAAATTTGTCAGGTAAAAGTGTCACCGTTTTTGAAATATTGAAATTTTTTTTGAATTTAAAAAATCGGGCCTTTTCACGTATTTTCTTTAACTACATGTAAAAAAATTTAACTTTTAAAAATTTTTTTAAATTTTTTTTATTAAAATTTTGTTTTTAATTTACATGCTTCCCGCAAACATATTCTGATCGTTCATAATATATGAGTCCGAAAGGAGTCCTACATAGGTTAGAAATATGAGTTTCAAAAAACAAGAAATGTGTGGCTCTTATATGAATATTTTAGGTGTACTAAATGATCCAAATATGAGCCAGCACTTTGGGCCAATATAAAAACAATATAGACTCGAAACTTATGTATCAAAACTTGTTTATAAAGATATGGAAAATAATCAAAAAACGAAATTAACAAAATTTAGCTGCAGCTGCTACTTTTAAATCAATGTTGGTATACATATGTGAATGTTTTTGCAAAAAAATGGTCGTAGTATATTGGCCAAAAAAACTTTAAATATGACTCTAAAATGAGTTTTAAATGAGACCAATAAGAGTACAAAAGTACGAGTCCGAAATTAGTAATTTATGAGGCCAGTAAGAGTCATATAGGAGCCTAATAAAGGGTCTAAAATGATTCATCTATGAGGCCAATAAGAGTCCAATATGACTCATATTGAGGCTCATTTGATGTATGAATTTCAGCTCATATAACTCGACCTTCGGAGGAAGGGAAACACCTTCATTTCGGACTCTTAAATGAGCTCAATGTGAGCGTAAAGTCTCCGAAATAGGACTCCTTTAAGACTCATTTATGACTCCAAATGTTTGCTGGGCTGTGAAAATACATGAAAAGGTCAGTTTTTTTTTTAATTAAAAAAAAAATGCAAATTACAATATGAAATTGCTTGTAATGGAATTCAAAAAAAACAATTGAAAAAGTAAGCCTGAAGGAATTGATTCCTAATGCAATTCCTTGTAATTTGTAATTGGGAGTAATTTACAGCCTTATTATGTATCACGAACGAAATGCAACACGAACGATTCGTCTGCAGAAGAATGCTTCAAAAAATAGTCCGAAGGCATTATTCTAGCCGGTTTAAACGTAACCGAGACAATTGTAACGTAGTCGATCAAAAGCAAGACGAAGACGACGGATAGAGTAATAAAATCGCAATCAGATACGTTGTCGTCTGCAGACGAATCGTTCGTGTTGCCTATCGTTCGTCATACATAATAAGGCCGTTAATTCCTAAAGGAATCATTACGACCCAGCTCTGCTCGTCAGGATACATTAATTTTTTTGGGATACGAATTAAATTTTTGCTACAAAAATTTCTTTGTTCCTTTTATTGATTTGCTTTACTTTTTTTATATTTATGTGCACATATGTATGAATATGTGTGTACATGTTTGACGCTATGTACTTAACTTTGACTGCCTCTTTCTTGTGCGTTTTCCTTGAGCGCCTTTATGTATGCTTTCATATTCACACTGCTATCTCCAATTTCCATATACGAGTACATATACATATGTACGTAAGCGCTTTAGTGTGCGTGTGTCAATCACGTGCGTGCGTGATTATTTTATTTGTAGGGCTTACAGTTTTATGAGGGTTATTAAATAAGCGCAATAACAGGCAGATACACATAAATACACCGTATGAACTAAACCGTGTTTGTGTGCCTTTATTAGCGTTTAAAGGTTGAATGAAGCGCGCAAATGTATCTACATCGTGAATCGACAAAGCTAAGAAAAATGTTGTGTCAAACATAAACAAACAATTTCGCAAACGTACGTACATATGTACATATGTATAAAGCACGTAGCCACTTAGCGGTATTTGTGTTTTATTCTTACTTTTATTTTGTATTTTTGATAGCAGAAGATACAAATACAGACCGTCTCAAACAAAGCGTCATGAGCGTCATAAAAAAAATTATTAGTATGTAGTTGTCTGAGGTCAGGTTGTGCTAACGTTATTATTTTGATTTTTTCTTATTATTTACTTTTTCGTTGTATCTATATACATATGTACTCTTCTTTTGTTTGTCTTCTGCGACTTGGTTATACTCGTCGATTTTCTTTGATGACATTTGTTGTATGGGTCTTATTAGTAGTATGCATTAGTTGTTGGTGTTTCCTTATAAAAGATACACCCTATTTGTGTGTGTGCCTTATGCGAGTACATATTTAAATTCCTATTCATTTCTGTTCTTCCATTGGTACTCGCTTGTTTTCTTCTTAAGCTGCTTAAGCTCTTATATCCACTACTTTATTGGACACTTGTTAGTGAGTGTACAAAAAATGCTCAAAATATCTAAAGGGAATTAAAATGTACTAGTTTGACATAAAGTTCAATAAACTTATTATACTCGTGGTATGTAAGTATATAAATACATGTGTACGTACGTTCCTATTAAAGGTGAATTAAACCACCCATCATTAAAGTATATATTTGTGTCTTTAATTGTTAACGAGGGAAATTGGTTGACTGACCACATGCGGTGCCACACAATAAGATATTTATGAATCTCTTTTTTCCGTACATAACTCAAATACAAATAAAATTGAATGAAAAATACGAGCTTTCAAGTCATAGCGATCACTGTTTAAATATTTTGGCTAACTTTTAATGGTAACAGACTGACTGGAGCTCAAGAATTTTTACTAGGTTCCATAGCTAGGCACTTTCATAGGTCTTAAAATTTTAGTTAAAGTGATCTCAGAAGCATTATATTTCACTAGAAATTGGTTCTAAACTTCTCACCGGATTTAAATGCCAGTTTTGTAAACCTAGATTGTGATCATTATGACACTATAATATTTTGTCACTATTGGCTTCAATATCTAAGCTTTCCTGGTTGAGAAAAAAGACTATCTGCACTATCGATTACTGTTCGATCCGTTGGGTTTTTTAGTTGTGCATTGGTATACCTGAGTTAAGCTCATCTCCAATCTATAAGATATCCGCTGGGTCCGATTGTGTGTCGGGCACCCAAGCTTTCTTCCTGAAACTTATAATGGTATCTCGGGCTTCCAAAACTTTCAGACAAGCTCCTAAGTGTACTAACCTAGACTGTTTTATAGTTCGCAGCTTTGTAAAGTTCCACTGGTCTACTTTTACGTACCCCTATCCCTTTCGCTGACGTTACTGGGCTATCCCTTATCGCTCGTTAGCACTTAGCGAACTACAGTTTTCCATAAATCTAAATCAGTGATGGGCGTTTTTATATTTTTAAAACGCATGTTATTTGGCTACAAAACGAACTTGCTGCGAAGTCTTTACAAGTATACTATAAGTCTCTTCGTGTTGTGAGCGATATTTGACGATCGGCTGTAAATTTTTTGGAACTTCGGCAGAGAAAACAAAGCAGCCGCTGTTTAGAAAAAAACTGCGCTTCTCCAGAGACAAGCGCAGTATGGAAAATGTGAGTGCGCTCACCTCTGATCTAAGTCCAATAAAATGCCCTTAACGAAGTTCTTTCTAATCGATGAGGTGGCTAGACAGCGAACGACAGGTATGTCGGAATCGATGGGTAGCTTTAGAGGGGTGAGATCTGGTGAAGCCCTCGGCTCTACCGAAGGTCAACAACCTGACCCTCTGTACATCGGCAGCAATATCAGCAAATGCTGTTCGTTGGGTGGTGAGCTTACTACTGGAAGGCACAGGACACTCGGTGTTGTCATTGAAGGCTTCCCGATTCAATCCAATTGTGAGAGAAACTAGCCCTTAGGCTTCTCGTACCAGTGGTATTATGGTAGTAGTGTGCTGTGTGTGTTCATTGTGGGCTTTTTGTGCTCTAAGAGAACTCTTGTTGATGCGGAGTTTTTTGCTTTCGTTTTGTATGCATAATTGCTCCCACAAGTGGCGAAGAAAAAGAGCCATCTGCCCGAGCAGAAGTGCACTGCAGCCAGGTAAAACTGAGTAGCTCCGTAGGCCGGCAGTTATTCGAAACAATCCGTTCGCTACTGGGTTTTTAAACGTGCTTCAGCAGCGCAAGTCGTTAAACACCCTGTCCGGCACTGGATATAAAAAAGGAGAGACGTTTGGACATGGACGTAAACTCAGGCTTCTAAAACATATTTGCATGAAGGCGCCTAAGTGATTTTGGCCGAACTCAATAAGCCATGAGCCGAGTTCTAAATAGCTGCTGCGGATAAAGTTCTGCACTTAGAAAAGAGTTTAGTTACGAAATAAATTTCTTCAACACATGATCTAGTTATAGTTACCAAATCCTGTGTTGAGAGATATGTACATAAATGTAGATATTTACTTGTCGACGCAACTAAACTGTTTTCTCAGTGTACCTAAGTAACAACGCCGTATTAAAGCTTATCACCAGTGGCCGCTACTGAAAATTTAAAATCCTATCTTTTCGGTTTTTAATTTTGAAAGATTTCATTTAAAAATTTACTTCAAAAAATAAAAATAAAATAAAAAATAGTCACTGTAAAGCCGACGAGAGTTTATTGGGTGGTAACCAAACAATAGCATAGCTGAAGCAACCACAACCTTAAGGAACAAGGAGGGGGGACTGTAGAGCAAAAGGGTTTATTCGAGCATGGTGTTGTCCTCGTTCAGTCATATGTATGAATGTAGCAATGCAATCATATAAAAAAAATGTGTACATATGTACACATATACATATACATACCCGGTAGGAATTAGGAGCACGTAATAATGCCTCACCGTCAACTTACTCTTCACCCGACGGCCATTACCATTTCCCTGCCGAATTTTCCTTACTTTAACAAAGGCGTGGCCGCCTTATGGAAATATGACTTTAGAATGTACTGTCTGCAGCTCTCAAGAAAAACGAAAAATTCATATAAATTGACTCACAAGAAATGGTAAGAAATTTTCTTTCATCAAAATTTCTTATATCAGTATGCAGCTCTCAAGAAAAAAATGCTCGAATTTATTTTTCTTCAAGAAAATTTACAGCAAAAGCAAAGTAATTTTTCGAGCAACAGAAATTATGACAAATATTTCTTGTGATTTTTCTTGAGAACTACAGACAACCCTTAAGGTACGTTAAATTTAGAGCAGTCACTCGGAGTAGTTCGGCGTTCGGAAGTATAATCGGCGGCACATTATTTTACAACTTACAACTTAAGGTGTCATCGGAGGTGTTTATTTTGTGCTTTAGACAACATTACCCATGATAACAATTTTAGTACTACAAGCTGAAAGAAAACATGGATTACCTCGTAAGGCGCTTACCTATTTTCTCAGTGGGATATGTATGTATGTCTGTGCATATATCTAATGTACGTGTCTATTATTTGGTGGATTGTTTGGATTATGGGGACATTGCGGACACACATGCAGGCATATGTACACATGTAAATATGTACAAGCAAAAATATCCTTATAAAAGCAACATAACCATGTGTGTAAAGAATATGAAATGAACCAAAAAAAGGACAAGGAAAGGAATGGAAAACAAAAGCATGGAGAGCAACCAAAAAAAAAAAAAAAGAATATCCAATCAATGTGTATGTACGAGTATGTAGTAATATTTGAGGCATCTATTATTATTCTCCTTGGGTTGTGGTAGCGTCATTTCAATTCCTGCAACCGCAAACAAACAAAATCAGTTTTGAAGTTTATTTTTTTTTTTACTTTAAAAATATAAACTAGTCAACGCTACATACGAATTTGTAAGCTTGAAATATTAATTTCCAAAATGTGAACATTTGTTACGCCTTAAGCGACTAAAAACTGTTGGATTCAAAACGGAACAAGTTTTAATAAAAAAGTAAGCTAAATTTTCTTTTGTTTTGAAACGTTAAGCAGGCATGGTACGAAATTCGCCAACGACTACTGCTTTAATATTAAAACACCCAGGATTTTAAGGTAAAGCTCATTGAGGTAGAAATAACTTTTTAAGTCAAAATTTTTATACAGTTTTTTGGAACAAAAATAATCTTTTAAAAAATTGCAAGTTCATAATCATAATTACTACAGGCAATTTGGCATTTTCACACCAAAAAACATAACGGCCCTAGAAAAAACATAGTAATCGATTCAGAAAAATGTCTCATAATAACATATCCAAAAAGTACCAACGAGTATCTAAATTAATGAAAAACTAACAAATTTTGTCCAACCCAATGCCAAGAGCTCTGACTGTGTCAAATCAAGTACATTAATCAAAAGATAAAAACGGTACATTGTAGAGGAAGAAATTCTCTACATATTTGCATGATTTTTTTTAATGAAATATGAGCAGGAAGTATGTTATGCGTTTGATCAAACTTAATAAGAACTTAATAATACGCCGTTGGTACTCGATGGCACTTTTTGGGTATGTTACTCAGAAAAATGAACTGTTTGAATTACCAGTATGGGAAATTTTGTGAAAGTCGTTTCCACTCAGAATACAGCCTAAGCATTTTTAAAAGTTTTTTGCACAAACAATAACATTGCACGCCAAATTTGAAGTGTTAAGTAAGAAAGCGTCAAATAATCTTATCAGTGGTCAGACCGAAATAAAATTTGGAGCACGGGCACATTAAAGTGTGGATATATTCGTAAACATATTTGCAATGCGACCATAAAAGCTGCTATTTACTTCCCTGTTACTTTATTTACTGCATTTTATGAATCACAGATTGTGTGAACAAGAGGGGTTTGTCTAAAAAATGGTTATATTTTCGCTGACTTATGTATGTATATTTGAATACACATACATACAGGGTTACCGCGAAAGTCGTCCTAGATTCTTAAGGACATTTGCAAATTTATTTGTTTTTGCGCATGTACATTTGCATTTTTATTGTTCTGTTTGGTGATAGCTTACCGATAGTATTTTATTAGATGAATTGGTCACCATTTCATAAGCACATAAAACTTGTACATATATTTTTGATGCTAGACATCTTTGAATTTGATAGCTAAACTAAACCTAAACTAATTATATCGATAGGTAACAATAACGATAACTGTCGAAGAGATACATGCAAACACTAGGCAAACGACGGAGTTGTTAAAATGCATAGCATTTTAATGTTTAACTATGTAAAAATTGAAGGAATTGATTTTTGAAATTTAATCCTAATAAAAATCTGAATGCATTAATTTTGAAAATCTATTGCTTAATAAAATTTCCATCCATTAATTCTTAAAAAATAATGCTAATGATAACTAATATTAAAGTTTTATTTTGAAGTAAAAATCCTTTGTTGGCATTAACGGTAATACTTTGAAGTCACATTGACCACTTGACTATATACAAGTAGAAGAAACATCATAAATTAAACTGCTTTGTATTTCAGTGAGATAATTGATTTTGCGTGGTTCCTTATCAATACACAATGGATTACACTATTTATCGTATTAGCTATAATAAATAATAAAAATAATAATAATAATAATAATAATAAATAATAATAATAATAATAATAATAATAATAATAATAATAATAATAATAATAATAATAATAATAATAATAATTTTAATAGATTGGCGCTTACACAATATGTGAGTGTTTGGCCGAGCTTCTCCTCCGATTTGTGGCGTGTGCCTTGATGTTGTCACACAAAGGGGAAGGATCTACAGTTTTACGCCTACTCCGAACGGTGATTGTATTTTTATGAGAAGCCTTTTCATGGCAGAAATACCTTGGAGGTTTGCCATTGCCTGCCGAGTGGCGACCGCTGTTAAGAAAAAACCTTTTTTTTATAACTTTTGCGATGTTGCTCGGATCAGGGCTTTAACCTAGGCCCCACGGAGTGGTAGTGCGCACTTCTAACCACTATTTTTTGAGGTTTTTAGGGGACCCATAAAAAGTAGTTAATATTTAAAAATGCTTAAATAAAGAATTGGGTATTAGTCTTTGAAGTCTCCTGAATAGAAACAGAGTTTGTCAATTGCAAAATATTTATTTTCACTAATTCTAAACCATTTCTACGAAAAAGTGTTTTCCCCACATAAAATACATGGAAAACTTTATAGGCTTTAAGGCAATATCATTTTTTTTTAACAAAAAAATATGGGTATTTTTTCTATTTAGAAAAATCCTAGGGGGTGAAAGCTTCACATTTTAAACTTCTTTCCCGCAGGCATTTTTGTACCACCCTAGCTTACATACTGTGTATACATACATAAAAAAAATGCTCGTTGAAATTAATAAGATAAAAAGTTGTACTACAAAAAAAAGTCGTGGCAACCCTCATGGAAAATATTAAATTGTTGTAGTTAAATTTTGTAAAAATGGAAAATAAGTTGCAATCTTGCACTAATATCCTAAATGATAACAGGTACTATATAGGCAAAGAATTGTTTAAAAGCTTTCCTTTAGTACTCATAAATAATAATATTGGGCCGGATTCTTGTGTTCGTACGAATCGAAAATTGAAAATTTTTGTATAGCAAAGAATTAATTTTCCTAACAAAAAATTAAATAAACGATGGAAAATAGGTGGCAATCATTTTTAAAAATATTTCTGAATCGGAGATTTTCCATTTGATACCCATATCAGAATGTTTTATTTCATTTTATACAAATATTCTAAGAGGTAACACCTATCTAGATAACCTTAAAATGCAAAAGATTATCTGAAACCTATACAACCTATAATGCACATATATTCATGCTTTGGAAAAAAGACGTAAATTATTTGAGATTTTCAACCACTTTTTAAACCCAAAATATTCGATATAAAACTAATTTTTCACTTGTTTCTCACTATCTCCAATCACGAAGCCAAAAAACAATGAATCCGCCTGTGCACCTCTGAAAAAAATATGACTACAATATAATTCGATGTGCCATCGGCGCCATGATTTCGTTAATAGTTAGTGTGTACATACATAGTAGTAGTATTGTATGTTTTTTTTAAAGGGTACGCTGCAGCGCGCTGGGTGGAATGAAGAGCTATGCAATTTTCATACACAAAAGCATTGCGCTAGCGAATATGATTGCAGAAGTGGAGGGAGTTTCGTCATTTGATAAGATAAGCCGATAATAACGAAACTGGTCGTATCTGCCATGCACAAAAATTAAGTTTACTTTGCAATGAAAATACATATCAACAATTTAGATGACAAACAAGCAAACCGCAGCGCAGAAGTGTACGAGTGCGTTGTGATTAGCCGACTCTCGTGATTTTGGGTGCTCAAACAAATATACTTCACACATTTATGTATGCATGTACAAGCGTGTGCAAAAATAACAAGTGCATATAGCAAATGGATTCGGCTGCCTTTTTTTCGGCTATTATCAAGTTGACCCACTTATTTTTGTTGCGCCAAGTGTACATACGATACGAAAGCTATAAATTGCAAAGAAATAAAAATAATAAAATGGTTTGAAGACTACATATTTACATACATATGTATGTATGTATAAAAAATAAAACCGCAATAGCAAAAGAATATTTCGCTGGAATAGCATGTTTAAAAGAAGCGAAAAGAGCTTTTAATAAGAATAGCAAAAAACAAACTATGATGTTAAAAAAGGTTCACGATCAACAATTTTTTTACGCAAATTTGTAAAAATATAAAACAAATCATTATGTTTGTGTTTATTATGGAACTGACTGAAAAAGATTTATAAATATGTAAATAGTGCAAAATGGCGCAAAACGCGCTAAATCGTAGTCAGCGACTTAGAAGCATTGCAACCAACCAACCATGTAAATAGTACAGGCATATACTACATTGTCGGCTCTACTACATAGTATACTTGGTGACTTGTGCGGGGTATCCCAGAGAGGAAGAGAAAATGCCCGGAAAAATGGCAAAACAGATAATGAGGTGTAATAAAAATTAAAACGAAAAAAATCTCAACCGGAACCAGTTAGCCTCTTCACCTCCAGTTGACGTAGTGCAATCGTTATACCGAATCGTTATACCAATTAAAAATCGGACGAGAAATTTGCCACCTTTTTCAAAACCTAAAATCAATTCATTTATATTTTAAGTAAAATATCACAACAATGTGGGTGTCAAACGAAATGCGTTGAACGACTCATTTCGAAAACATTTTTGAATAGGGTTGCCACCTGTTTAGAATCTCAAAATCAATTTAATTAATAAGTTAAAAGAAATCTTTTAATATGGATGTCAAACGAGAGGTTTAAGGACTTTATTTCAAAAATATTTTTGAAGGGGGTTGCCACCTGCTTAGAAATTCTTAATCAATTTAATTAATAAGTTAAAAAAAATCGTTTAATTAGATTGTCAAACGAGAGTTTTAAGAAGGCTTCATTTCGAAAATATTTTTGAAGAGGGCTGCAACCTGTTTAGAAATTTAAAATCAATTTAATTAATAAGTTAAATAAAATCGTTAATTAGAGTGTCAAACGATTTTTAAGAAGGCTTCATTTCGAAAATATTTTTGAAGAGGATTGCCACCTGTTCAAAAATTCAAAATCAATTTAATTAACGAGTTAAACGGACATATTTTAATATGCGTATGAAACTAGAAAGGTTTTAATAAGCTTTATTTCAAAAATATTTTTGAAGAGGATTGCCACCTGTTCAAAAATTCAAAATCAATTCAATTAACAAGTTAAACGACCTCTTTATTGCTAAAATATTTTTAAAGAGAGTTGCTACTTACACCATAAGAGAAAGGGAAATAGACTAGCTCAGAATAAGATAAACATCTGAGTAAGAACGAACCGACATTTTGTCTTCGATTGACATCAGTATCGAATAATTCGAAATTTTTACCAACATTTAATTTAATTTAAAAAATTTCCTTTCACTTGAATTCAATTCAATTTAATTCTAAATTATTTTCATTTTTTTGTCTTGATTTATTTTAGTTTAATATTACATCGTTCCTTCAATAACTCGCTTGTCCCATAAATTTCACTTTCACCTAGTTATTTTTACATGTTCTGCGTTATACATAAGTACATACATACATACATATTTCTATCCACCTGTCAGCGAAACATTTCAAGTGCATTGATAATAAATTTCTTATTCACTACTGTTACGAAAACAAAAAGTAAAAACAAAAACAAGAACAGCAAAAACAAAGCATGTATATAAATACCATAAATGCTGGCATAATAAATATTGCAACAACTCCAAGGAACATAAATGTAACTTGTCAGGTTCTTCATGCTCACACCACACAAAAACACTCGCACAACAAAACGACGACCTAAAAATTTGACAGCTGCTCAATGTTGAATATTTTCCCAAAAGAGTGGAAAACAAAATTAGACAGAAGCCAAAGCAGAGCCAGGAGATGCATGAAAGACAAGGCGAAAGACAAAGGAGGACGAAATACTGGCGCGTACAAACGTATTTGTGTGCGTGCAAAATAGCGCGCAACCTGAATTTCTTCTTACTTACACAATAAATGATATGTATGTATAGATGTACGTACTATCTCACATGCACCCCACCTCCTCCGAAATCATATAACTTTTGCCATTTCAAGTCTGCAGCTGTCTACATGCCCGCCTGCTACTTTCACTTGTGTTCTTGTTAGTTGTGGTTGTTGCTGTTATTGTTGTCAATGTCACCAACATCAACCATCGTCAATGTATGCGCCTTGTCTTTCATTTCGAATTTTGTCTACTTTAAGTAAGAAGTTTGTTTGTCTTTCGATACACAGAAACAGCATCGAATTGCTTTTCGTGGTTCTTGCTGTTGGAGATGGGGGGGATGGTTTGAAGGTGATTGTTTCCTTTCCGTTTAATATGGCACACCAGTCAGCCAACAAGTGCCCCATAAAGAAATCAAGTTCAAATAAATAAAATGTGGCATAGAGATAGGAAAATGGTTACAGTGTGGGGCAAAAGTACGTAAGTGTGACTACTTTGGAGTGACATAAAAAAGAGGGACGATACTAGTGGGTGTGGATGGAAATAAATTATATATAAACGACAACTGCTTCGTGTATGCAATGACGCTGCGGAAATTTAGAGAAGAAAGAGGCAAATGTAAGGAAGAGACTTTTGGCTTCCCAAGGCACCGCACCTGGACCCCTAAAGTATGCATCGGCAAGCGGGAGTTACAAAAACTTGATGAGCTCTGCATCTGTTGGGCAGGAGAAATCTTACTCTCTTTGCTGAATGTATTCCAGATACATGCAAACCATCTATGTATGTACATACATACAAATATAAGCGTGCATTCACAGCCTGCGTATGTATGCGGGACTTATGCTCCTTCATTTATATGTATTACCGAAACACCGGCTTCTCTTCGTCGAAATTCTCGCTTTTTCTTGGCCATTTTCTTATTAAACAAACTTCTTTTTCGGGAAGAGTGCGGATATAGGTATGTACATTTGTACTTGAATGTGTGTGTGTGTGTACATACGCATGTATACATATATATCTAACTGTGCAACTTTACTTGCGAATTTCGCCATTTTCGCCACAGTTTTTCTATACTTCTTAGCGGTAGATATTGCCTTGACAGCAGCTGTTGTTTTTATTACATTTTTGTCTGCTAATGTTGCTTCTTCGTAGACTTTCTTCACCGCTCACGAATACGTCAACTTATCGCTATCATCATTATCAATGCTCGTAGTCATCCCCTACTCCTGCCTCGTTATCAGCTTCTGAGAAGTCTAAGCTTCCTTTTACTTCTCGTTTTGCTTTTTTCAAGACTGGGAAAATCATTTGCTTGGTTTCTTGTTCTTTTTCTGCTTCAGCTTCCTTGCTGCTACATATTTAGTGGCAAGTTGAGATTCGTATATACATATGTATGTACATTAGACTGGTTCAAATAAATAGATATTTTTTTTTTCAGAAAACCTTGTAAAATATTTTCGTGTCAGTGAAAAAAACGCCTGTTAAAAACGCAGCCCTTAAATAACACGGGGAAAAAAATGTTCCATTCTTGAAATTTTATAACCCGTTTTAAGCATGTTTTTTGATTTTTCCATATATTCACTACTCCCAAAGTTACTCAAGATTAGAACATATAATAAGTTTAACGATTTTTTTTTTGTGGAAATTCTATAATTTTTAATTTTATTTGAAAAAAGATAATTTAACAATTTCTTAATTGTGAAGCCCACGTATTGACAAGTTTTGACAAATTTTTTTTATTATTTAATTTTAATCATAGTTTTTATAAAAATTAGTTAATTCTATGACAAAAACCAAATAAAGTTAAGTTTCAAACAAAAATTAAAAAACATCAACAAAGTTTCATAATAATTTCACACTTTTTATTCAGAATTTTTAGGGTATGCGGTTTTATAGCCTATTCAATTTTAGTACAACAGTTTGCAAGTGCAAGTTTGAAGTGGCTACAAACTACCGTTGATTTTAATTGACGGTGTTGTGCATTTTCGTCCTTATAAAAAGTGGCGAATTAAACCTTGAATAACACTTTGAGGAGTGAACTTATGGAAAAATTAGAAGAGACTTTCTTTACAGCCATCAATTTCCTTAAAAAATATATATCACTCATTCTGATTTGTTGACTTTAACACGAGTTGCGAAATTACAAAATTAAAAAAATTTTTTTCCTGTGTTATTTATATGGAAAATAGACATTA
>JAPVRG010295053.1:18263-30249 GCA_029783565.1 Rhagoletis cerasi
GATTACATATGGTTGAAATCGGGCTAAAAGTACGCCCGCTTTTCATATAACGGTAAATTTCAGAAATTTGAAAACTTCGATATTTTGAAATTTAGAAACGGTAGAAACGGTAGTTTCCTCAAAGTTGGTACTCACAAGAATCTCGTAACAAGAAGTAAGATTTTTATGGACTTAGGGAGAAGGAGCGTGACATCGCCCACTTATGACTACTTAAGTTTATATCGGTAACCGTTTTATCGATTTGTACCAAGCACAGCTAAATTATTTCTTTAAGTTTAAGTGAGTATATTATCGATAATGTTTGAAAAAGGGTAAAAAACCACCCCTGTTTACCACGTAACGGTAGGTTTCAGCATCGTGAAAAAACGATGCTTCATACGTGCGCCGGGTATTTAATGTTCGGTTTTACCCGAACTTAGACTTCTTTACTTCTTTTCACTAAATTAGGTAAATTTATTTATTTAACGGGCCTGTAAGGTTTTGGTTTACTAATCTTTATTTAAAATTTTCTTTGCACAGTTAGGATATAATGAACGATGCTCGCGAACACATTGCAATACGTATGCCCTCTGACTCTCATCTTTTGTCATAACGCCATGATAATCTTGCATTAATTTCACTGCTCTTTCAGCAGTATCGTTCACTTCTTTTAACTGTTTTATCAGATCATTTCCCCTAATGAAAGACCCTTCACCCTCCCATTTATTTGGATCACATTTCAGAAAAGCTGGATCGATCTTCAGTCTTGAACATAAGGTCAAACTCTCGCGGGAAATCTATTGATTTGTCTGAAAAGTACAATTTTTTTTCTGCATCTTTCTTTAAAAAAATCATGGTTAGTTCCAAGAACTCCGAATAATCAGCCCTCACATGAGTTTTTCTCAACTCATTACAAACAAAATGGCAAATAGCGTCTGCGACTAGTTGCAAGTTTTTTTGACAACGTTCGTCTTCAGTTCCACTAATTATACTTTTGGTATCAATTTTTGACCTTTTTTTTTAATTCTTCATATAAAGGTACATCTGGACTTGATGTTAAGTGTGGTAATTTAGACTCAAACACTGTTCTCAGGACTAGCTCGTAAATGTGGTGACAAGGCAGATATAATGAATCTCTGCCGAGCTTTCTTTCCAACAGGACACACGCTCCATTCAATCTGCCCGTATTGGAAGCAGTTGTATCACAGCACAATGCATTAACTTTTGTCGTTAATTCCTATTTCGACAAGGCATTGAATACGGCTGTTGCCCGTCCTCGGTCGGATAAACTTTCTAATTTTGGGATATCCAGAATTTGCTCTGTTTATATATCCTGTTACAATTACTGGCAAACGTTATGCGCTTTTCTCATGTATACCTGAAATCATCATATAAGTTATTTCTTTATTTGTAATAGTAATTGGACTTACTTAATGCAGTTAACATTTTACCATTCCAATGAACAACAAGGAATGGTTGCAACGATTCCTTAAATTGCGCCTTAATGTTCTCGGCACGCTCAGCCCTTAATTTTTCACGCTGTCATTGTATTGAATTCTTGGATATTATTAGTTCGTTCGTGTTGTGACCAAGAGCTTCTGCCGATGCTTGCAATATATAGACGCTAGTATTGAGCTTAGTAGAAACATGAGCTTGGGATTGGAATTTAAAAACATTGCAAATTTTCATCAAACGAAAAATCATAAAACAAATACGTATTGCAATGTTTTCATGAGTATCTTACAGGCTAGTTAAATAAATAAATTTACCTAATTTAGTGAAAAAAAAATTAAGAAAAGGGATTTTATACACTATATTACTGCACATGGATCACCATTGGGTATGAGTTACCGCAACTCAAAATTCAAACGCAAGTCGGGTAAGGAAGGCGTGGTCGAAGGGGCGTAAAATTTTAGGGCAGCTCTTTTTGCACCCAACATCAACTATTTGGGGGGTGAGACTAGAGATTTTTTGAAAATGAAAAATAAGGGATACCCTAGTACACATGTATGTATGTATGTGTGTATGTAAGTATGTATGTTTGTACATCCCTGCAGGGAAACCCCGAACTGGTGCATCAAATTTCTAGTTCAGTACTAGATATTTATCGCCAAAAACGAACCACTCCCATAGTAACTAGATCCGCACCAGTACAAAAGCAGCGAAATGTAGTACTTTTACAAATTTATTTTATTTTACTTTTTAAAACTACATATCGCCTAGCTAAGAGTGAAAAGTCGCTAAGTCCACTTTTTCCATATCTATAACTGAGGTGACGATTTTAGAACTGGTTCGGAACTGTAGAAAAAAGGGTACATAACGAACTAGTTATCATCTGTCGAATTTAGAACTAGTTCGGAACTATCCAAAAAGGGATGCAGCGGGGCACCAGTCCATCTTCTGTTTACTTTATATATATTTGTTTAGCTGCTTTTCGTTCGAATACATTTTCGTTCTGCACTTCACAGATTCTTTTTCATAGTTAGGAAGCATAAAACAAAGTGTTTTACTATCATTTTGCGTCTGGACGCGTTCGGGCCTGGAACCTTCTGGAATGTTATAAATAATAACAAGCACCTCTGTAAACTCAGCTGCAGCCAAGGTATGTAAACATTTCTTAAAATTACTCAAAGAAATTTGATTGCAAATTTAAAACACATCCCCTTAAAAATAATTCCAGATCGCTAGCATGGGAAAACTAAAAAGACTCTGTTAGAAAAAATCATGTTAATTTTTTCGTAGTGTAGAAAAAGAGGTCCAAAGCGAACTAGTTCTAAACTGTGGAAATGGTAATGCAGCGGTGGCAATTTCCATTTCCTATGACATCGCCGTGTTAAATTCACCAGTTGTTTACATGCAAAAGAGATTTATCGCGAACTAGTAGTGGTTCTAAAGGTACTAGAAGCGAACCAGTTCAGAACTCGAGATTTTCCCTACAGGGTTTCCATGAATTGTTCCTGTTTTAATTCGGATGTGTGACATACGAATTCTGTACTATGTAGTACTTAGCGCAAATATTTGACAATTGATTTCTGGCATCAAGCAACAAAAGTATGTCTGTCTATTATCTATGGCTAAGCAAAAATGCATAAAATGAGCTAAAACTGAGCTTTACTGTATTTGCCGCTAAATTTACGTGGACCGCGACGCTTTTGACAGCCTCTAAATAGCTCCGAAAAGTAGACTATATTAAATTTAGTGCATTTACTTGCGCTTGCATAATTATTACGGCATTAATCGCAGCAGTAAAAATTTATGCTGATATACTTCTGGCGCGCATTTATTACAATTTTATGCGAAATAGTTAGAGTACATAACTAAAGCCTTATGTCCACCTAATGACAAATCGCATCGAAATGACTCTTGTCATAACCTCTTCGCCTAAAAGTATTTCGCAAAAACTGGTAAAGCTGGTAAAGCTGGTAAGCTTATACAAAATTTACAAAAATTTAGTTATGGCATATTTTTTGGCAACTCAGCCATGACAATAGTCATATCGCTAAGTTCTACGATTGCGTGGGAATATGTAGGGGCGCTAATCTCTTCGCGAAGTGTTCGTAAGGTGGCGAAGGTGCTTTTTTTAAGAATATGTCATTTAATGAAATGCAAATACAATCATTATGGAGAAATATTGCTGCAACAGTCCGTGACCGTCATAAATTTAAATTCACTCACTGAAACTTTTTAGCTTAGGGTACTTGAGTCTACACTGTTTCTACGCATTATTTTTACATTTTTGTTTTATAAATTACAACGTCCTCTTGGGCAATCAGCAAGCAAGGTAGGGCAAACGCCTACGCGCCTAAAATTATGTTTTGCTGAAAAACACGTTCCTCTAATGCTTTAGAGCTGCTTTGACATATAGCGTTAATAAAATATGAAATTAATTAACTTAAAATAGGCTGACATGCTCGTACATAGACGAGCGACATTTATCAATTTAATTTATTTCGCCTCTGGTGATTTCGGCAATGCAAAGTAGATAAAAAGTGGAAATGAAAACATAAAAAAGTTAGTTAATAAATTGGTTGAAGGAATGGTGAATAAAAGAGAACAACGAAAATGTAAAAAAAGAACTGTTGACACTTTGTCAATGTATAGCTTAAAAATTTGAAAATGCACTTTAAAGATACATACGGTGACTCCCAGAAGTATTTTGCATTGATTTGTTTTACGATATTTAAAATGTTTTTCATGGTAAATTTTTTTCGATACTTTTTTTTGTGGCCGCTGTGATGTAGTGGTAAGCAGTGCGCGCTTCCACCCCGCAGACCTGGGTTCAAGCCCTGATCAACGTCGCAAAAAAGTTTAGAAAAAAGTTTTTTTCTTAACAGCGGTCACCCCTCGGCAGGCAATGGCAAACCTCCGAGGGTACTTCTGCCATGAAAAAGCTTCTCACAAAAATACAATCGCCGTTCGGAGTCGGCATAAAACTGTAGGTCCCTCCCCTTTGTGTGACAACATCAAGGCGCACGCCACAAATCGGAGGAGAAGCTCGGCCAAACACTAACATATGTGTAAGCGCCAAATTATTATTATTATTATTATTATTTTAAAAAAATACAGCTCATTATACAACTAAAACCAGTAAATCAAAACTTCAAACTTTGGAGAAAACTAAGGAAAATTCAGCAAATTTTCATCAAAATTTCAAAGTTTTTAATCAGATTTTCAAAAAAAAAATAATTTGAGTATGTAGTTTTAAAGCCCATTGAATTTTAGTATAATAAAGTGCAAATTTCGAGTCACTAGAAAATCCCGTTGATTTTTTATATTTTTTTTTTGTTGACCGTGTTGAGAATTTCCTTCCATACAAAAAACTTCGTTATACGGAAGAAAATGCTCAACACCGTCAGCAAAAAAAAATTATCAAAAATCAACGGAATTTTTCAGTTACCTTTTATTATACTAAAATTCAATGCGCTACTGCATACTCGAATTTTTAGTTGAAAAAGTTTGAAATTTTGATGAAAATTTGCTGAATTTTGCTTATTTTTCTCCAAAGTTTGAAGTTTTGATTTGCATGGTTTTAGTTGTGGGATCTGCTATATTTTTATAAAATATTAACGAAAAAATTTAACATCAAAGTTAAATATTGCAGAACAAATCAATGCATAATACTTATGTGAGTCACTGTACGTGTCTACTATCAGCCATTGACTCTGTGCGGCGAAAGGTATATCGCGCGTTTGAAATAGCCACTGACATATGTACATATATACTTTCATATCTACATATTTATATACATACGTATGTAGTACATAAAGTTTTCTGACACCAAATTCATGGCAGTGCTTAAACTTGCCCATTTTTCTCTCCTTCTACCAATTTGACAATATTTTACTACTCGCACATATTTCTTAGTATGTCTAAAGCCAAACGTTACGGGCTGCTTTCCATTTGCCAAGCAAGAAAAAAGCCTAATGTATACATTTGTTACCACATAACTTTCAGATGTGCACCAGATCGAAGCAGCAATATACTGAGTCCAAAAAATTTCATTATCATGCATTTTTTGTCGCTTTCTTAACTTCACTTTTTCCACAGTATTTCCGCATCCAGCGCGCGCTCGTTTGCGACATTGCTTGTGCCACTGAATGATTTACTACAAAATGATGAATTCCATGTAGCTTAATGCCGTCGTTGCGCGCCTTTTTTCTCTAACATTTATTGCTTTTCAGCTTGGATGTAAATGTATTCGTGTAGCACCCAAGAAACACGCCTTTTCGCCACAGACACACAAACAAACAAATATAAAAAACTCGCCCACTTTTCTGCCGCATCTTTCAGCAATGCTGCTGTCAAACATTTGACAATGTTTTTATTTAGCTTTATTAATGGTCTCTAAGCTTCTAATGGCATTTCTCTACACACATACACACATTCATGCGCACTTTTTTTTACATATTTGATAGCTCTAAGAAATGCCAAGCGTTGAGCGCTTTATGCCCGGTGCCAATAGCGCCGAATACCGTTGCCACATTTTGTGGCGAGATGCCATGGACAACGACAACAGCAGCAGAAAGAGCGGAAGCACTAGCAGCCCCGCTAGCGAGCTTCCACACAGCTTCTACACAGCTTCCACCGGCTGCTGCATACTTTAGCGTCTCTGCGTTGAGGAATTTATTTATTTATGCTGGGCATAGCTGTTCTAAACCAGTAATGCGCAGAGAGAGATTTCACGCTCCAAGCCGCTGTACAAAATGCGCTAAAAGCTTAAAAAGCTCTGTAAGCAGACAAAGCACCGCTCTAAATCAGCGATGGGCAGGGAGAGCTTTTACTCTACTCGCGTCAAAGGAAAATGTACAGAAAGCTCAAAAAAGCTCTGCCAGCTGGCAAGGCGATGCCCGTTAGTGATCTCAACCAATGCTCATGAAATCTCACAGCAAGGTCGTGAAAGCTCATTGACTGATTGTGAGAGCTATGCGGCGGAAATTTGTTGTGTAAACGATTATTTTATAAAGTTTTGAAATACCTTTGACTCCCAGGAAAGCGGTTGCTGATACTTTTAAGATGTATTTAAATGTATTGACCTCGACACACGACTTTGCATGCAAGCTGGTTAACGGTCTGATGCACTGAAATGCAAAGGACTATAAGGCGGTGAGAGATCTGCCAGAAGAAGCGATAACGGCGGTTGTGGCGACTGGCAGCGGTAACGGTGGAGTATATGCAATGGTGGACCACCCGATGGTTTCCGGAAACATAGAGAGTACTAATGGCGACCTACCGATGCACAGGCGGATCGTCTTGTGGCTCACGGCAACGGTTTGAGCACCGGCGAGCGCAAACGGATGCGAAGGTAGACCGACCGGCGGCTGTCGGCAACGATGAGACTACTGGTGAGCATTGGCGGATCGTCCGGTGAATGTCGGCAGGTGTCATTCAGGTCGAGCGTAGAAAATTGCAGGAGTCACTAGATCCTACACAATTCAGTATATATCCTGCAATCTCTTCTGATACCTCCTATGCTGTAAAAGTCTTAATAACTAGTCGGGTGATGGTGTGGGTCGTGCATCGAACGTCACTTCACCCTCATAGTTTAGTGAAGAGTGATGTCGCGCCTAAAAAGGCTGCTATAGCTAGACGTACGACTCCAGATTACCTACGAAGAGTGCAAGTGTCGTGCGCCACTACCGGACACATTAGCACATATTTTCAGTAGTCGGTAAAGAAGTGCAAAAATAAACGAAAATATTTCACACGGCTGGCGGAATACTGTTGGCTGGCTGTGTACGTAGTAGTAGTATAGAAGTGAATAACAACTTTCACGTGCGCGCATGTAAAATCTGCAGAAAGCTTTAAAAAGCTACTCTCACGGAATGTGTTTGATTGTGGCTGGTCTAGTGCCAGGCTGTAGATGCTTTAGGGATATTTTGAGAACTGCCTGCTAATAGATTGTCTCTGCACAACTTTACGTCTGGCTATAGGCGAAGAAAACTTTAGTCTTATGTTGATAACAGCTTTGTACAATGGGCTGATTCTTTATATGGCCCTTTACATTTTTATGGATGGACTAGTTTACAGACGCAATCTATTCAGATTTTCTTGAAAAGAAATTCTTATACAAAAAAGCTTGAAGAGTCTTTATAGTGTCGTGCGAAGGCCTATGTATTGCAAAATAACTTGGCGCTCTAAAATTTTTCATGTTTTTTTACGGAAAGCAATTTAAAGCAAAAATTAACAGCAACACATAAAATTCTTGAAACAATATTAAATTACTTCCTTCTGTGGCATTGTTAATGTGTGGTGAGAAACATGATATTCATATATTTTTTTGTCCAATTCTTTTTCTTTCGACTTTCCAAATTTTCTGCCATCATGCCACATCATTTAATTTTTTTTTTACGATTTTCTTCAGTTCTTTATTATTTAACAGTTTTTGTTGCCACATCAATGAGTTCGTAGAATTGAATGACAGCCGCAATATTGCGAGTCTAGTATACTTAGAACATTTTTTGAATTATTACCGGAGAAAAATAGAAAAGTAGGAAAACAAGTTGACCACAAATAGCAAAAAACAACAAAATTACACAAACCATAAGCGGGGGAAAACAGGACATGATTAATGAGCAGCACGGCAACTATAGCTGTGTGCGTGCGTTAAGGATTCTTTTGGAAAAAAATAAAGCAAATAATAATAAAAATCAGCAGCGAAAATATTTCCAAGCAGAAAAGGTCGCTCGCTTACAAACCCAACCAAAACGCTTATAAGTATGTAGTTCGATTTGAAACATTCAACCGCTATTGACAAGTTGTCAATGACTTGCGTGAGAAGCGATTGATAGACACACAAATATCATATTGTGTAGTTGTAAAGCGCTCCAAAAGAAAAGGTTCGAATTTAAATTTCAGTGCATAAAAATTACTTTTTTCTCATAAAAAATATGTTTTTGGTACACTCTTTCTATGCAATTAAAGAGTAACTGAATGTTAACATTTTAAATAAATTCCACTAAATGCGCTCAGAGGCTACCAACTCTGCAGTTATTCATCATGAAAATATAATTATTAATATCAAAAATGGAAATTCAGGAAAGAAACGAAAGATAATTTTTATCTTGGAGCAGGATGTTTGCTTGAGGGATGAGCGAACCAGAACCCACATTTTTCATACAATTTAGGGAGAGCTTCTAGCTCAAGCCAAAAATAGTAGATGGCTGACCTCAAAAATATTTCAAAATGACGTTAATATTTAACACATTGGGAGGTTATATCGCATTCAATGTTCTTCTTCTTCTTATTTGGCACTATAACCGTTTGTCGGCTTGAGCCGAGACCAAAGGGCTTCGCCAATTGCCTTTCTCCTTTGCGGATTTGCACCAGTCGTTCATCCCGAGTGCAGACAGGTCCTTCTGCTGACCTCAGTGTGCCCTTAAACCGAATAAGTCGAAGTGGCCCCATTGAAGCTCCCTCTCTTTCTGCCGTGACCCAAGGCTCCACACGGGTTGGTTACCGCATCTAGCACATGGGCTGCTCAAGTTGCCCAGAGTGCGCGAACAAGGACGCCAAATTCGGGATTGAGTATGGCCGTGCAACTGGAATTGCATACCCAGAAGCGAATTCAATGTTGCTGGCAGTAAAAGGGGATTTTTTTTTGTGTATATGGGTAAATAATTTTATGTAATTCACAGTTTATTCGATCAAATCAATTTAATGTAATTTAAAAACTAGTTTTGAGCAATAAAATTAAAAAAATCATATAGAACGTTTCTTATTTAACCCTGGTGCGGAAACCTGAAAACTGCATACAACAGAAACCTAGGCACAGACGAAACCAGGGTTATTTGTATAAATTCGTGTAATTAATACTTTCCTTTGAGATATTAGGTGTTTGTTAAGAGATATTTATGAGTTTTCATACAGTTTGTAATAAAATTTGCATAGGTACTTTTGTACCTAGGATTCCGTTCTAGGGTATACCCTTAAAAATAATAACATGACTTATATGACGACTTTCTAAAAATCTTAAGAGCCTGGTATTAAAAAAATACTTTAAAAATGTACTGTTTTAGGGTAAAAGGAAATAACAGCTCCCTACTTGAATGATAAAATACTTTTTTTTAACGTTTAAAGTTGGTTATAGATACAGCTGTACCTAGGGCTTCGCACAAGGGTTGATTCAAAACTCCACCTCTGTAATCATCTTCCAAAACAAAATCTGTTGAAGTAGCACAAAAAGTTTAAACAAAAAATCAGCCCCTTCAACAAAACGGCAATTTGTAGGAAAATGGATACTTGCACCTGGCAAACAACTGGTAAAACTAAAAATATGCAACACAAATAGAAAATCAAGCTGGAAATACTGTAACTATGATTTCACTGCCATTCTACTGTAAGGACTTTACTTTTCCACATAACTTTCCATCTCTATCTCTCCTCGCCTGCATCGGAAAGTTACCGCCTTACGGCTAAAATAGTAATTAAAAGTTTTGTTAAATGCCCATTGTCGGAGAAATCACAAATTGGCATAGAACAATTAAAATTGAATTTCAACGCAAATGCGTGTAGTATACTTTCAGGCTAATAAGAAAACTTTCGCTTAGAGTCGGTGAAGCGCGTAACCAGCCAACCAAACAACGTGTCTTCGCCATTACAAAAACCGACTTGCTGTTTGTGGCAGGCAGGCAGGTGAAGCAAGTAAGCCAAGAAGCGAAAATAGAACACCCTTCAAACTTACGCCGAAGCGATCAAGCGTGGCAAGGGAACAAAAGTTAACGAGCGAACGATTCAAGCTACATACCTACTATGCGAGCGTACTTGCAACAAAAGTAGTAACAATAATCACGGCAGGTGTAATGGAAACGCGAAAAAGTAATGGAAGCAAGAATAATGTGCCGCAATAGCAACAATTAAACTAACTAATCAACACAGTTTAAGGTTAAACAGGAAGCTTTATGAAACTTTTAAAGATAATTGAGCTTTAGACGGGCGAAAAAATGAGGTGAGGCGAATAACAAACAAGAGGGATGCAGAGGAGGCTAATACAAGTAAATATAGGTATGTATGCATATCAGGACATATAAATTATATTTGAGTTGTAGAGGCAAGTAAAAGTGCCTAGGAGCATGCAAGCAAGATTAGGTGGCAGCACTTTTTTTCAACTCAATAGCATACGTAAAAGTAAGGGCGAGATTAAAATGTTGCATACAAACAGGCGTATGACAGCATGTAAGGCGTTTTTACGATTGTCAGGTGTCAAGAAATTTCTACAAATTCACCCGTTTTGGGTCTGTGCCGCTTCAGTGCCTGGGAAGCAAATGAATGAATCGGACGAAAAAAGGCGGCAAAATGAAGCGAAAAAGTAGGGAAAGAGTGCAAGCAAAAGGAGGTGATTCGAGCGCATGCAAAATTGTTGCGTGCCAGCTCAGGTTTTTTTTTAATATTTGCATAATTTTTATGAATTTAAGTTTTTCTTCTACAAAAAAGAGAAAAAAGGTAAAAATTATTAACGAAATAAAATTCAAAATTCGTGACTTCGCGCCGGCAAAGCTGCCAGCTTTCTTGTGCTCTCTATCTAAATTAAGCGCAAACTACAAGGTTTACAAATTAGCGCTGGACATGCCAGCGTCACAAGAGACACGAGCAATTTTTCATGGTATATAAAGTAGAGGCAATAACTCTTCTTTAATGATTTTCATAAATTAGGGAGTAGCAGCAAAACGAAAGAAACGCTGCGCTTTGGAATTAAAATGGATCACTACGCTGGCGCATAGTGTAAGTGGAAAGAAGCTGCATACAAAAATGTTGGCTTGTTAGTGAATTTTTTTCTTGACATAGTTAGATAAATCAAATGTACCAAAAGTGAGAGCAGAGATGACAGTAAGTGGGGCTGTGAGTGATAACATTACACGTGTTCAGTACGAAGATAAATTGGTGAAAAAATGTTTTTAGAAAAGCTACGATCGGCAGCTTTGTCAACTCACAACCAATTTTTTTTTTCAACAAAATATACCATATTAGCATATAATATAATACTGTGAGATTTGAAGTCAGGTATAAAACGTTCAAAAGCATTCTTCGGTCGGTACGGCGCAAAAGAAAGGGATGGTTCTTAAAGAAATCAGACTCTAAATAAAAGTTGTTTTTAAATTTTGACATAAAGGCGGAAAAATTAAAAGACGTACCGCATTTTTTCGAAGACTCGACATCTATGAATCTACAGTTTTACGCCGTCTCCGAAATACACCCGAAGGTTTGCCAATGCCTGCCGAGGGGCGACTTTTTCTAATTTAGGATGTTGCTCAGAAAAGGCATCGACCCAGGTCCCTCTACGGAGTGGATCTACCTGTTCATCTACCTATTGCCTGACATTTTTTGGGCCGAAAGTAACTCGTGATTTTTGCTTTTATTTTTTAGGCATTGAAATAAACAGTAAAATGAAATGCGTGGAGATTTTTCAGGGGTTTCCCAAGACTAACTATTAAAAATTCGAGATTTTTCGTGCTTTGGTATCTATGGTAAAGTTTTGGACTGTTTCCGGACTCTTTTGAATTTTTCGGGATCT
>JAPVRG010295062.1:4392-18066 GCA_029783565.1 Rhagoletis cerasi
CTAGACATGTCATGACATTGCCGCTTTCGGAAATGGCAATAAAGCGAATTTTGGTGCGTTGGCACTGGATTTCGATAGTGAATTAGAAAATGCCTCAGGGAGGCAAATGATGCAATTGGATCGGGGATGAAAAGGATTAAAAATCTATTAAAAAAAAAGAATGCATAAGTATTTTAGTAAGTTGTAGTCCCTACGGTAATGGTCGAAAATATTCTAATAGGTGCCTAAAAATTAACTCACCAATTTGAAATGCAAAAAAGAAACTATGAGAACTGAATAGTCAGAACGAATGGGCTGAGTAGTGATAGAACTTTTTAAGAAAGTATCGATTCTAGTACTCATATAGAATACTCTAAAGAATAATCGATGGCAGTACTCATATTTGCAAAAAAGTATCGATAATACTCGTACTTCCAAGTATTTTTAAAGCAAACGCGAAAAGACAAAAATCAGATTGCTTTGCTTTTATGACATCCTATTTGCAAATTGAATAGACACTGCTTTCAAAAGTTGGAATCTGATTATAAGCATTTTTAAAGGAGTATTTGAAATAAACTTGCAATAAGTTTACTTCTACATGCGTAAAATAACTGTTTATAGCGAAAGGCCTATTTAAAGTTTTTAAAAGCAAATATTTTATAAATGTTTGACGCTTTTATTTATAAATCAGTTTGCTTTAAAAATTAAGTGCTGCTTTAGAAAACGAGAAACAAATGTGGTGAAGCGCATTCTCTAAAGCAAATATAAGCTCTTGTTCATAAAAGTCTTCTTCGTGAATGGACTGGATTTCGAATTCACTTATGCTGGAGTGGCCAAGTTATGGAGTCGAAGACCACCCTCTTTCACCATTCATTATCGAAGGTTAGGCAAGGGATTCGTTTTCCAATTATTGTTGTTATTCCAATGTTAAAATGACCACTACCCCTTCTTCTATAATATGTAAAAAGTTCACTGCTGTACCGATTATCAGTAGCTCATTATAACAAAATAAAAACGTTAAAGACGTTTTTCTCGAGCTTTTGGTTTTCTTTTTGAGTTATGACAGTATTGAAGTAAATGAGTATTTTCTTCATTTTCATGACATTCATATGGGGTATCGAAGATAATTTTCGAACATTCGCCACAATCTTTATTGGATAATTTTAAACATTTTTTTTTCTTAAAAAAATTCCTAACACGTCGATAATTTTTGGTATTCGCGATACTTATTCGGTACTTGTCAAAAAAAAATCGAGTTCTCGATACTACTCAGTACTCATGAAAAGTATCGATATACACGCACAAGTTAGGCTGATATTGTTTGAACTTAGCTTTGATACTAATTGAGGAAATTCGTTCTTTATGGAGCTTACCCTAAAGGCAAGTTGTTGGAGTCTCCACCAAACCAAACATCCCACACCAAATTTGTGCGCAGTCATAGCAGCTATATAAGATACCACATGCTGCATATATCTTACCGGCATTACTCGTTCATCATATTTTCATTACTACGGTGATGTCAGCCTTGTATTTCCCATGAAAATCTACCATCCGAATAGAATGTCCGTTTTCGGAGGTCGTCGACGTGTGGGGAGGTCTGTATCTGAGACGTTGTTAGTCCTTTTATTAGGTTGGCTTTTTTACGCGTCTCCCAAGAGTAGTACACAAAACAGTGCTGGGAAGGTTTTTAAAAATACACGCTTGCTCCAAGACAACCACCCGCTTACATACACCCCTACTGCTAAACAGACATTGCTGACTTCAGTGAGCTCTTAAGCCCCATTCAAACATACGTATTTACTACTCGAGCAATTACTTTTAACAAAACCCTCGTTTTGCACGCTTCACCTGTCAAAGGAAATTCTTCAGTCATTGCAGTTTCTCGGATTGCAGCAAGAATTTCCCAGTTCGGCTCGTAGATAAATTGAAAAGTGGCACGCAATCAAATGTATGCCTAAATGAGTTTACAATGAATAAAATAATACATGTTTATAAGAATAGAGCTAGCAACGATTGCAGCTGCAGCTGCCTTTTCTAATTTCTTCCACTTTCTTTAACTGCTTTGAGTTATTCACTGGGTTAGGGGTTTGCCGAATCTGTGTGCATCAATGCATTGCATGTCACACCATAAAATTTCTACATTTGGCATGCTCCTTTACTGCATATGTATTTATTTAATTTATATACATATGTACTTATGTAGTCATATTAAAACACATATGCACACATGCATGCACATATAAATATGCAATCATTGTTATCAGATATGCACTCGTGTATGCATACAGGCGCGGAGCGTTTTGAATACTTTTTGCCTCCGCCTGCAGTTACTGCTGTTTAACTTTGTTGTAAATATTACTCGAAAAACTGACAAAATGATTTGTAATGTTGACAAACCGAATGACATAAATAAATGCTCGCTTTTTAACTCATTCAACATTACACGCAGTCCACAAGTTCGTTGCTTTTCGTTTTCGTTGCCGTTCGCAAATAAATATCAAAATTCAAATTTATGCATGACAGCAAATGAAGAGGACAGAAATAACAAGATTTTTAGGGAACAAAAATATATTATTTGCATATTTCATTGATATCTACGTTAAAAAGCTAGAAACTTGCAAACACACTTATACTTGCCAACGCCGCACAGTGATATGGCTTCATACATTTTTTGGAAAAAAATAGAGTGGTCCTAAGTTAATGAAATTTGTATGCAGTTCAGTTGTAAGCTTGTTGAGGAAAAGGTTAAAATATTTTTAAAGTGGTTCACTCCCTAGGGGTATCTCCTTTAGAACTATAGTAAAAAATTTTAAATACACATTTCAATTCGAGCATAAAAAATAAGGTATCTTACCGAAACTCGCTACATAAATTATCCTTATGAAAGACATCGGCGGTATCGAAAATGGGGCGAAATCAGGCAACAGCCACGCCTACTTCTCATATACCACTATTTTTTTTTTAAAACAAATAAAGAGATATTTCAGTAACTAGAAAAGAGTAATCGTCCAAATTGGATATTTGGATTGACTTCGTAATTTATTTTAGCCAGAAAAACTGGGATAGATATGAAATTGCTTTATTATTTTATTATTGTGGCGTAACGATGTTTATTTCAGCAGTGTTACTCATCTTTATATCAGTATTTGTTATTATTTTGAGATATCGGAGATTGTCACTTCTCCTAATCAGTAATTTTTTATTAGACCTCAGCAGGTCAAACCCGCATCATTTATGTGCAAAGTCAGCAACACTAACCGCTGAGCTAAGCACGTCCCGTAAATTATTCTTGCTTATTCATCTCCATGTACAACCTACTCCAATCAAGTGCGGGTAATTTGCCGCTATGTAACGAAATATCATCTATAACTTCTAGTACAAATGACGATTATCTAAAACCAATTTGACGATTTCTCACTTCAACGAAATGGCAGCACTGCTCGTATACGTATGTGTTTACGTTGGAGGAGAGCTGTAACAAAGACTAGTCGCACAAGTCAAGAAGGACACGGTGTCTGTCGCACTAGCAGGCATATCTAATAGCCTTATTATCTATCTCTAACTATAGGCTGCACGAACAATTCCTCTGCAGACGAATGCTTCAAAAATTAGTACGTTATTACCATTCTAGCCGGTTTAAACGTAATCGAGACAATAGCAACGCAATTGACGTAAAGCAAGACGAAGACGAATGATAGAGTTATGAAATTGCAAGCAGAGACGATATGGTCTGCAGACGATTCGTTCGTGCGGCCTATCGTAGAGTTAGATAATAAGGCTGTTAAATTTTATCAACCACTTATTTGAATATTTCAAGACACTGGTCTTCCTGTCACTCTCATACCACTGAACTATAGGTAATTTGACCAATTTTTGTGGCAAAAATTAATTATGACAAAACAAGTAGATTATTTAAAAAACATGATCATTATTATTGATTTTAATATGATTTCTCACATTTTTTAAAAAAGAAAAATCTTAGCTTTGACGACCAAGTGGTTAAAAGGTGTATCTTTCTAATTTGTGGTTTTATTGAAAAGGTTTGAATTCAGTTTTTTTCTAAATTTTTTAAAGAAAAAATAACGATACACAGTTATAAAAACTGTATAATATTGGTACTACTAATATTGCCAAACTATATTAATTTGTTTCCTATTACTCAAAGGATAAGTCTAACGCTCGTATCTATACTTTTTTTGGCAGTATTATACTTATTATAGTACTCCCAAAAATGGATATTGCTATTTTTTGCATTTATACGAAAAAATACTTTTTTTTTTGTACCTAAATTTTTTAATTCACAGAAGTAGTATAAATTTATCATTCGTTGATACAAGCCGATATAAGCTAACAGAAAAACACGCTATAAAAATTCATATACATACAGTCATGTGAAAAAATAGGGACACTACATTTTAACCAGTTTTGACTAATTTTCTTTTTTTTGTTCAATGTTTAATAATTTTATGTTAAAGTCTAATTCACTATATAAACACTATATAAATGTGGGAGTACATACAATGACGTTCAAATGAACACAGACGATATTTAACGCGGACGGGCTTTGACGGACGATATAATTAGTGGCAAAGGAATTCCATCCTCTTTATCGCGAACCACCACGACGAGCAAAAGTGTTTTGCACATTTAAAATTAATTAATCTTAATCTACAAACAAACGTTAATATGTAAATTTAATAAACTTAATATATTTAATAAACCATTTCACATATATTCAAAACCAGCAATAAAGTGTTTAAATCCACATAAATCCACGTCTAAAACTTTGTAGAAAAATTCAAGAAATTATTACAACAATAACAAACTTTAAGTATGCAGTTTTGTAGCCCATTGAATTCTAGTATAATAAAGTACAAGTTTCAAAAGGCTAAAAATTTGCGTTAATTTTTGAAAATTTTTTTGTCGACGATGTTGTTGAGAAAAAAAACATTCGAACATAGTATCTAAGTATTGAAGAAAATGCGTGATACCGTCACCAAAAAAAAAAATTTCAACGGTATTTTGTGAACACTTCAAACTAGAAAATTTTCATTGTGTAACTTTGTTGAATTTTTCTAATTTTTGTGTAAAGAAGAAATTTGGGTTTACATGGATTTTGTTAGGTCGTATCATTTAGTCGCGGCATGTATGTACAATAGGTACACATAGTACTAGGAATTCTTTTACTTTATTGGAAAACTGCTTAAAAAAACTAATACTTGTATTGAAAAAATGCCTCTTTATTTTAAGTGAAGATACTGAGCAATGGATTTTTTTCGCCGCAATACACAGTTTTTTGTCTGAGAAGGGTTACGAGGGTTAGTTATGTCAGAAGTATATATTTTTCTCTCAAAAAAAAAATCCCAAAAATATCAGTTATAGATCTTAAAAGAACGTACTAAAAGTTTTCTTTTCGCCAGTTTTCAATCATGCATTACCATAAATAAAGCTCACTTTCACTTTTATAAGTTTGCATGATAAAGGCAGTTGATTTAGTGCAATTTGTATGCAATTTTTCTTATGACACATACAAACAAATATATAAATTTATTTCCAACATTATTTATTGCTAGTTTTCTCGGATCTCAAGCAGTTCCTTGAGTGTTGGCCAAATTATGAAGAACTTGTCGAAGATTATACAGGGTTGCCAAGAAAGTCGCTCTAGATACTTAAGGATTTTATTATTTAGGCCATTTCTGATTAATTTTAAAAATTTTTAAAAAATTAAAGGTAATTTAAGGAAAAGAATGAAAATTTTTATTAGGAATAGGGTATGGCGGCCATGTCGAGAACGAATTATAATTAATAAAAAAGTTTAAATTGTTAAGTTTTTTGTTTTAATCACGTATTTTTTAAATTTTTTCCTTCTTATGAAATTTTGCCCTCCACTAGCCGCAAGAAGACATATCTTCTAGTTTTTAAAATAATTTTCAGAATACTTTCCATACAAAAATTTTTATTTTTATGATGTGAAGTAGGACACACTTCGTTAAAAATCGTACGTTCAAAATTTTATGAAGCAGCTATTTTTAAATTTCAGAGTTTGGTTCAAGTTTTATTGATGATTTTTATTAACTGGCATACCCTTTAACTAAAAACAGAAAAAAATCGGACTCTGGAACTAACATTGAAAACAAAAGTGGACGTACAACCAAAAAATAATAATTCTTTAAATTTGAATATCTCGAAAACAGTGAAGTATGGGCATCATGTCATGTAACCAAATTAATCAGAAATGACTAATAAATAATGTGCTTCAAGTATCTAGGACGACCTTTCCGGCAACCCTGTATTTACTTATGTTTGTACATGCATCACAAATTATTAGTTTAATGGGACATATGCAAATTGCGTATACGCCCTGGAGTCAGTAATTTTAGCACATTTCAGCAAAAGAAATTTATTAGCAAATGCAACATTTTACTCACACGTGAATGGTTAAAATAAATAACATTTTACAAAAAATTTAAAAACTATGTGAATATTTAGTCATGCAATTTGTGGTAATAAATTCCGGATTAATAAAATACAAATATTTTATCTTCTTTACAAACTACGCAAAAAATTATAAACTCTTAACTAGAAATATTGGAAATAAATAAAATTCAAAATAATGTCATATTTGGTTAAAATATGGCATTTGCTAAAGCTATTTAAATGTGAAGTGGTAATCATTTATCAGTCTCTAAGTATCAGTTTATCAAAAAATACTTGCTTGGATATATATTTCTGTCAATTGCTGGAAATATATACAGCATACAAAGTTGGGATGCAAAAAAACATCGATGCATCGGAAACATCGATGTTTGCTATTTAATGCATCGAATAAATCCGCTAGCTTGCTCAGGCGTCATCCAAAAAATTAAAGATTTAATGAAAATAAGTCTCGACGAAAGCCATGGCGAGTCCGATTAATATAAATTTTACCGAACTTCTCTTCTTTATCAGACATCGCCTATATTACTGTGTCACATGAACGGACCAGAAAGATAAGAGAATTGTACAGGTTGATTTTTGTTTTCCTTGAAGACCCCGAAGTCAACTGCTTCCCAATACGCCTGAATAAAGGCCTGAACTAAACTGACAGTAGTAGTGATGTTTATGCTAGCTCCCAAATAAGCAACTTCTTTTAAAACTTCGAAGTAAAGACGTGAACAGTGCCATGCTCTCCCAATAAGCAAGGATTCTTTGTTAGTTGCTAGGAGGAAGTTTGATTTTTTTCCGTTCACGCAAGATCAATCTGCTCTGCTCCTTTCTCATAGCTTGAATATGTAAAATTTTATAGCATTTGTCATTAAGTAAATGTAAGCACATAACCAAATGCGAGCAAAAGCACTATATCGATTGATTTACATAAGTTATGGACTAAGTTATGAGTCAGCAATTTCAACGGCATACGAAGGCATCTAAAGAATGTGTGTGCCTGGCATATATAGTAGCTGTGGGCAAGACCATATGCTTCAAAATCATCGTCAAAAGATGTCCCAGTGAGCGGGGAATGATGTTCCAAAACAGCTGTGACGTAATATAATGAATCACGTTGTCTAAAACTTTGTTTGGCCTTGACGAGTTTTCCCTTTTGAAACGAGAATACCTTCGCATTTTCTTACTGTCAAACAGGTTTGACGAGCTGTGAAATGTGTAAAAACATATATTAATTTTTAAGTACATCCGTCTGCTTTAAAGTGAAATTTTCTTCTCAAATTAGGTACAATTTGAAAGTGCAATTTTGCATCCCTGCATCATATATAGTAAAATCACGTATGCAGATGCCATTGACTTCGCTGGCTTCAAACGACTTTGTCGATCTAGGATCCAGCCTTAACACCTTCAATAATGTCAGCCTGCAGCGTCTGGATGCATTTTACTTGTAGATGATTACAATTGCGCATAGGTAAAAAAAAAATATAAAAAAGGCTTCGAAGATTAACAAAAATACGACTATTTAAACTGCAAAATTTGCATAAAAAAATAAAAGAATTTATTTAAACTGCAAAATTTGCATCGAACAAGAAAAATAAACAAATTTGTGTCTGAAATATATCAAAAAAAGGTCAAAGTGTATCACCTTGCGTAATTACATCATGGATACCATATTAAAGCAAAATCAATAAAACGTTTTTAAACAAACACAGCCAATTTCAAAGAGCGTACATTAAATCATAATAGTAATTAACCAAAACGAATGAAATTACAAGGGGTTTGCTTGGTGGGCTGAAGTAAGTGCAACTGAGCTAAATTTTTAACTCCCAGCTACTTAGAAATGATACTTTAAATAAGCGTGTCTTAGCTTTCAGATAATTACATCATATCTTGAGGGTTAAGACGAATAATTAAAAAGCTATATCTGCAACCGTATTCCCTGAAGCAAGTGTTTAGCTAATCTGTTATAGATTAGACAGTAGAGAGATTTTTTTATCTATTACTTCCAGTCCTTGCTGTGCATCAAGTTTTGCCTTGTAGTATTTGGCCGAGCACCACCCACATCAGGCATTGGTCATTACTAGTATCGCCCTGTGCTCGAAATTCGACCACCCCACTTTTTCATAAAACTCTTTACATGAGTCAAACTTACTTCAAAATGTGATGATAACCTCCTTCAACCATGTGAGGGCAATGTGCTTAGGGAAGCGATACATACTATAGTATACTTATGGCCGGCAAGAAAAAATCCGGGTCCGGGTACTAAATATCTGATATATCTCTCATGAAAATCCATGGGGACTGAACTGGACTGCACTGTTCCTGCAAAACACCTTTCGAACAAAATAAGAATGATTCGGTTTGATTAAGAAACATAGGAGGAATCAGTCCCTAGTTGAATGATGCTTGCCTATTTTTAGCATAGCTCGACCCTTGCGGCACCTATCGGAAAAGTTAAAAGTTTGTGCACTCCTCCCTCTAAGCACCTTTCCAACAAAGCAACAACCATTCGAATCGGTTAAGAAACATGGGAGAAAATTGTTCCCAATTGATTCATGCTTGCCTATTTATATATAGATTTATGGGTAGTGATAGAACTTTTTAGAAAAGTATCGATTCTAGTACTCTTATAGAATACTCTAAAAAAGAATCGATGCCAGTACTCATATTTGCAAAAAAGTATCGATAATACTCGTACTTTCAAGTATTTTTAAAGCAAACGCGAAAAGTAAACAAAAATCAGATTGCCTTGCTTGCAAAGTTGAAACCTGATTTAACAAGCATTTTTGAAGGAGAATTTGAAATAAGCTTGCAATAAGTTTACTTCTACAAGCGTCAAATTACTGGTTATAGAAAAAAGCTTATTTAAAGTTTTCAAAATCAAATATTTTATAAGTGCTTGACGCGTATATTTATAAATCACTTTACTGTGAAAGTTAAATGCAAATGTAGAAAATGAGAAACAAATGTGGTGAAGCCCATTCTCTAACGGAAAGATAAGCTCTTTTTCATAGACATTTTCTTCGAGAATTGGCTAGATTTCGAATTCAAAACGCAGGTGGAATACATTGGTCAACTATGGCTACGTCACAGCTGAAGTACAACACCGGCGAACGAAAAATTTTTCGTCGTGAATGTTTGCCGAAAAAATTAAAACACACTGACGTATGTGAGAACGCGCCAAGTCAAACGAAGAAGTTCACTCGACGATAGATTTATTGATATCGCCGCAGTCAGCGGCAACGGTAAAAAACGACCTTGATGACCATTCTTTAAAAGTTCTCTTAATTTTTGTTTAGAAGTAAAGTATTAAACCTCATATTATTCTTTCAGAGATTAATCTTGTAAAACGTAAGTTTAATAGCAGTAATATTTAAAGACTATTTCTATCTTTTAAGCTTATTCTTGCTGGTATTTTCCCTCTTCGCTGTTAAAGCTATTTTGTTGAAACATGGTCACCTTATCAGCTGACAGGATTTTGAACCAAAGCTGCTTTCGTTTCCGCTATATGTGTGTTTCAGTAAGCGAATCAGCTGGGCGAAAGTTGGACTTCGGCATCGCTCTGCTGGGCGAAATTAGCCGTTCTTGTGGTTCAGCTATTATGCTGGAGAATGGACAAGTTATCGAGTAGATGACCACCCTCACCATGCATTATAAAAGGTGAGGAAAGGGATTATTTTTCCAATTATTTAAAAATTTTTACCATGTCCAACCAAGAACGGAATTTCGTATATGATTTTTGGAAAAAATTTTACTTAAAAAAGTTCTTAACATGTCGATACTTTTCGGTATTCGCGATATTTACTCAGTACTTGTCAAAAAGTATCGAGTTCTCGATACTACTCAGTACTCATGAAAAGTATCGATTTTCCGTACTCGGTACTCGTATCGTTCTATCACTATTTATGGGTGAGCGAGCGCTGTAACGAAAAATGTATATATGTATTAAATTCAGACATTGCGCTTACCTGATATCTAACCTGAGATCGTACCAAGTTTTTGTACGCACCCCTAACTGTTCGGCTAAAGCGCCGCGTTAATTCACAAATTCACATTAAGAATCAAAATCTCGAAATCAAATCTAGATTCTTTTAAAATTTAATTGAAATCACAAAAAGATTGTGACTATAAAGATATTGGTGATGAACATTCTTAGATACTTTTGTATTTAACACTAGAAAGGCGAACAGTAGTAATTTGACCGGTTTTCATATGTGACTGCCAATATTTTTTTAACAGTTATTTTTCTAAATTGGTTTTACGTGACTTTTATAAAAAATGCATACAATTTAATTTCAAAGCATTCCTACTTTATTGATGTGTTACAAATCTTATATGTATATAAATAGGCAATCATGTTTCCTTTACACCCCTTTTACAGCTAAACTATACTTCTAAGGTATAAATAATTATACAGCAATAGAAAGGTATTTTGATGCCGATGTGCAGACGATTTTTAAAATTTCAAATTAGTTTAAAATAGAGCGAAAAAATCAATTTAAAAGTCACACCAATACATGTACATACATGGTTGGGGCGGAAATGCCTCCTAAATGTATGATTTAATATTGATAGTGAAATGCGAAGCAGCGGTGTAAGAACAATTTAGATTGAATTTAATGCAACGATGAAGGAACAGTTGTAGATAAAGAAAGGAATAAAGGAAAAGATAAAAATAAGAATAAAGATTCGTAAAGATAAAGACAAAGAAGAAGGAAAATTCAAATATTTAATATAATGGCAAAGGAGGGGGTGAATATGTAGATGCAGAAAAAAATGCAGACAAAGATTAGGATGAAGGTAAAGGAAAAGGAAAAGGTAAAGATAAAGATAAAGATAAAGATAAAGATAAAGATAAAGATGAAAAGATAAATATAAATATAAACCTAAGGATCAAAATAAAGATAAAAAAACGAGACAAAGGTATTTAGAAATAGAGAAAGTGGTAGGGATAAAGATAAGGGGCAGAGAAAAGGAACTGCATATCTTGTGTTATGCTATGTTATGATGTGTTATGTACTTTAGTTAACGCATTTCACCTCAACTCACCACAGCTCACGTTAAATCACCTCACTTCATTCCAACTCACTTCCCCTTAACTTAACTGAATTCACCTCAACTCATCTCACCTCGGCTTCAAAACATACTCCACCTGAGATCACCGCACCTAAATTCAACACACCTTATCTCCGCACACCTAAATCCACCACTACTTAACTCACCACATTCAAACTAAATTCTAACACAACTAAATTCACAACATTTCAACTCACCACACCTCTTAAGCTCACCACACCCAATTAATTTTTTCACGTGAAGCATGCTTACCATTGTGGTGGTTGAATTTCAACCACTGCCCAAACTCTAGTATAAATAAATAGTCATTTGAGCCTTTTGGTAAACATGTACATTACGTTTGTTTGTTAATAAAAAGAAAATACAAATTAGTATTCAATTCTTATTACCACGCTTATATTAGTTTCACTTGTATGTTTGTTTGCTTGCTTGCTCGCTTGCTTGTTTGTTTGTAACTTTTACTACTGTCCGCCCTCTGTTGGGGAGTCCCTACTACCGCCTTTCACAGTGGCGTTAAATTTTAACGCAAATATCTCCGAACTCGATTAAGAAGTTTCACTTCAAAAACTGATAGTTATACACATATCTAAATATTTCAAGTCAATAGATACTCGCATCGTCTTTGAAACGATAAACTCATATACACATGAATCACAGATCTAATATACATAATTTTAATAAATCCTCGAACAGAACTGATAACCCTCACTTTCAGGCTTGTCTAAAATTACCAAACAAACCTTCATAAATAAATACCCCCGACGCCACATATAATAAAAAAACCAATTGATTGGGATATACATACATACACACGAACATAGATAAATATGTGCATATGTAAGATAAAATCGAAAAATTAATGCTGCTCGACTATGTCGAAAAATCACTGGGATAAAATAGTACATCTAAATAAATATAAGTACGTTTGTGCAAAACTCATCCAAAAATTTAAAAAGGCACCCCTCAAAACAACACACCAAGTCGTTTTGTGTGTGCAGAATCGACAAGAGGATGAACAAAAATCACTCGGCTAGGGAATAGTGAATTAATGGTAATCCAGCAGCCGCAACTCAACTAAATGCAATGAAGCATTCAAGCGTTATAGCCGTCGTAATGGTATTCGATAAAGGTTATTTAAAAAAGCATTAGGATTCATAGGTAATGAATGGTCAAGAGCAGTGAGGATGTCGGCGTTGCCTGCTGTAATTCCTTTTATCCCACACCAACTTAACAGTTATTGAGCTAAAGAGACCCACTTTGACCAGCAGCAAATTGAGCAGGCTTGCGGAAAAAATTTGGCTATATTGATATATGTAACTAAAACTAAATAAATGTATATCCGTACGTATTACCTTGAATGGTTTTTAAGATTTCTGTTGGTGGCTTAGTCTATTACAAAAATTTAAGATAATATAGTGCCTATCATAATTATAGGACACCCACACATTGACAAGTTTCGACTATTTATTTAATTATTATTTAATTGTAATTATTTTTTCATATCCGAGCGCACTTGTGCACAAGGGTATTATAATTTTGTTTACATAACGGTTGTTTGTAACAGCCTACAGGAATCGAGATCGATATAGACATATATATACCAAAATGCTCAGAATAAAAAGAGAAATCGATTAAGCCATGTCTCTCTATGCGTCCGTCCGCACAATAACTCGAGTAAAAACTGAGATATCTAAACTAAACTTGGTACGCGTACTTCTATTGGGATAGGGACGGACGGTATTGAAAATGGTTGAAATCGGACAATAATCACGCCTACCTCCCATATAACGGTAATTTGCAGAAATACAAAAACTGCGATATTTTAGTAACTACTAAAGCTTATTGACTCAAAATTGATTTTTGCAATGCTCAATTAGCGAGTAATAAGAATATTATACAATTTTGAAATGTATACTTTGAATGTGGCCGCTGCGGTGTAGTGGTAAGCAGTGCGCGCTTCCACTCCGAAGGCCTGGGTTCAAGCCCTGGTCAGAGCAACGTCGAAAAAAAAATTTAGAAAAAAGGTTTTTTCTTAACAGCGGTCACCCCTCGGCAGGTAATGGCAAACCTCCGAGGGTACTTCTGTCATGAAAAAGCTTCTCACAAAAATACAATCGCCGTTCGTAGTCGGCGTTAAACTGTAGGTCCCTCCCCTTTGTGTGCGGAGATCACCACATCTCCTCATCAGACTCCTTT
>JAPVRG010295063.1:0-10613 GCA_029783565.1 Rhagoletis cerasi
TTTTTGAAATATAAATATTTAATATTCTTTAAAATATACATACACACATGTATGTATATGCATTTACAAAAATTAGAAGTTAGCGGTTACGTGTACATAGTCGTGTACATCCCAGACTTTATAAAAATTTATTTGAAAAAACATTTTTTTTGCACCGACATATGTATACTACCCGGGTACCCGGGCAAATCGGGTAATACCCAGCTACCCGGGTAATAAAAGCGCCGGGTAATGCCCGGGTAATCGGGTAATCGGGTACCCGGGCATTACCTGACTTACCCGGGTAGCCGGGTATCATCAGCCCTACTACAGAGCCATGTAATTGATTGACAATTCGAATACCTCCGAACGTATATTCGAAATTTTTCTTAAATTTTCTCCGCTGGCAAATATCTATCGTAGAAAAATTTTACGAAACTTCACAATTTGACGTTTCGAGTGGATTCAGTGAATTCTACTCTATGAATTTCGAATATACATTCGAAGATATTCGAATTGTATGATAGCAATTGATGGATTGCGTGATAGGGCTGAATATCTCGACTCCAGCGCCTCCTAGCGGATCCATTTTTCGTAGAAGTATTTCTAATCGCACCTTCAGCGTATCAAAATCTGTCCATAAATACGGATTTTCTTAATAATTAGACTTTATCAACATATAGCGGATCCATTTTTTCGTAAAACAAATTCACGTCGCACCTGTTGTATACATTCTTAATTTCATTGAAATCGGACTGTAAATACAGATTTTCTTAATATATTGACTTATGCACCCCTTATGAATTAAAAAAACCATTTTTTTGAACGCCTATAATTTTAGAAATATAAGACATACATAGATTTTTTTAAAATATTTTTTCGATAACTATTATGACCTGGCCTGTCACCCGCTTCCGGCTTGACGTCGACTTATAAGACATTTTGTATATAGAAGATTAGCGAAAAGGAATTAGAATACAAATTTTTTCGAAAATTGTGAAAAATTCTCGGTGCCAATACTTTTGTCCGGAACCGTATGTAAATTCAAAACTTTAAAACCGTTTTTATCGAGTTTTGTGTATTTTAACTTATGACGGTCTTCTAGTAAACAAGCGATATGTACTTTACATGTAGACATGTGTGGAGTGTGGATGCAAGTGCATATGTCTACAATATGCCAATCCCAAGTTAGGTTGCATGTCACATCTCTGATATTAAATACTAAGGGCCATTTTCTCAAGTAACCTCTAACTTTAAAGCTCATTTTATATTTAAAGGTTACTTTAAAATTTGTGATTGTGTCTAAAGCAAAGCATTTTATTATCGGTTTTAAATTGGTTTACAACCAAGAAACAAACATACGTCAAAAACGGATAATAGAAATGCTTTACTTTAGACATAGCTATATATTTTAAAGCAACCTTTAAATATAAAGTGAGCTTTAAATTAAAGGTTACTTGAGAAAACGGCCCTAAGTAGAATTGCAAATGCCCAATCTACCATTAGTTACTCATACGCACTATCGTCTCCGTAATAATGATTATGTACATTGAATACATGGAATTGACTACATACAAACATACTTATGCAGAATAGGAAAGACAAGCTACAGCATGATACAAAAAAGAAGGTAGTTTCAATAAACAACTTTTTGGTTAAAAAGCAAACTGCTTAATTGTGAAAAATTTGAAGCGGCGTCTGTCTGTCCTTCCGTCCGTCCGTCCGTCCGTCCGTCCGTCCGCCTATGCACGCCATAACTCTCGTAAAAGTTGAGATATCTCCACGAAACTTGGTACGCATACTTATGTTGGGATAAGGACGGATGGTATTGAAAATGGGCGAAATCGGACAATAACCACGACTACCTCCCATATAACGGTAATTTGCAGAAATACAAAAACTGCGATATTTTAGTAACCACTGAAGCTTATTGACTCAAAATTGACATTTGCAATGATTTATTAACGAGCAATAGGAATATTGCAAATTTTAGAAAAATGGGCGTAGCCACGCCCACTTTTGGATTTCTATGTATACCTCTGTAACTGCTTTACTAATTTCTACCAAACTTGGTACAAGTGTTCATATTGGTCCGACATAGAAAAGGGTTGAAATTTTTTGAAATCGGACAAAAACCATGCCCACTTCCTACGAAATCTGCGATAAATCAGTAACTACTGAAGCTAATTTGCTCAAAATTTACGTTTGCATTAATTCCTTAGCAAGAAATATGACTATAAAAAATTTTTAGAAAATGGGCGTGGCACCGCCCACTTACGATTGATGATTATGAAAAGAAACCAAAGGAAGCCAAAACTAGGTCAAATCTCAGCCAAAATAAAGAAAAAGATGCCGCGGAACAATTGCAGAATGATATCAATAAAAAAGGTGTCGCAAAAACTTCCATTTCCGATGACACTGAAGAGGTCGGTGGTGCCAAAACGGCAAAAGGAAAGAAAACCGAAGGCACAATAATCAACTCCATCGTCACCAAATATAACCCAGAAGACTAGCAGACAGCAGGTGAAGATGGCGAAAAGCGATTTAATTTAAAGATCTCAAGCTGGAATGTCGTTTCATAAATTTGTGTAGATACATAAGTGCTTGGCCGAACTTTTTCTCTGATTTTTTATGTGCGCACACAAAAGGGGGGAACCGATATTTTTACGCCGCCTCCGCTTTTTTATGGCAGAAGTACACGTGGAGGTGTGCCATTGCCTACCGGGTCTTATCGGCAAGCAACACTAACTATTCAACTATGACAGCCACCGAAAATACCAGAGTTCGTGTACTGATTTAAGAGGATGCAATTTATTTGTTATACATTAAGTCAAAATACTTGCAAATTTTTGATTTTGTATGCAATAAGTATGTTATTAAAAAGTCACCAGCATATACGTGCTTAGTTTTATTTAAAAACTAGCCTATACTCGCAGAATTCACCCTACGTTTAGATAAAAATATGCAAAATATTTAATGCAAAAATGTTATATTAAGGTTAATCACAATCCGGTGAAAATGGTGTTGGATTTGCAAATTCACAACATTAAAATACAAACCGTTGCCATGTTGGCAAGCATACAATTTGCAAATGCCTCGAAATATACAAATGCAAGACCATATGCACCGGATTGTTATTAGCCTTATAATAGGGGAATTCTCGAGGTCTTGGAAAGCCCTTGCACGGTGCAAGGATTGCACGATAAAAATTGGGTTTCCTAGAGCTCTTATATTTCTGTTCTCATTTTACAATAGCTGTGTATTTTTTTAAGCGAGTTAAGTTATTTAGGGCGTTTAGGAATTATAAAGTTTCGTCTGCACGGATGACTTTGTTATGGTAATATTAAAGACGCCAATCCCTCCAAGTTTAGCTTAAAATGGTTCCAGAGATACGCCGCGTGAGCCTGTAACTTTCCGGGAGGTGCAACGTCCGGTTTTAGTCTTTCAAACTCTAATTCAGTAACATGGCATTGATAAAATACCACATAAAAAGAGAATTTACAGCGACTTGAAATTTCCATTTCAACTGGAATGAGATGTTTATATTGATAGATAACTCATACGCCATGGCATGTGCAATTTAGTTCGATTGAAATAGAAATTTCAAGTCGCTGTAAATTTTCTAAAGTGAACTTTCAAACTAGGGGGGGGGGTTGGATAATTGCAAACGACCCAGTCTACTATACATTACTCGTCTTACATCCTACGCTGGCGGCCGCCGTAGCTGATTGGATAGAGATCTGTGCTAGTACTCGGACCTATGTAGATTTTATTTCTGGTCCGAGGAGTATCTAAAAAGTGGCCTTTTCTAATAACCCTCGCCGCTCGGCAGGTAAAACCATTTGACTTTTGAGGCGACGTAAAGTTGTAAATCCTGCCATTTTGCCTAAAAATATCAAGAGAAATATACAAACGATTGAAAATGCTTTGCCAAATTATATGTATGTATTTATTTTAACCCAACACCCGTTTGATTGGCTGTTGTGAAGACGGAAATATGAGCTTTATATTGTTTGCCACGGGCATCTAATGGAGTTTATGCTGATTTCCGCTGCTCATTATGTACATATTTGGTTACATAATAATTACGCTAAAGCACAGAACAGCCAAGCGTGTTGCTTAGTCTGCCCCACCGCAGTGTTGTTTTTCCGCTGCCGGTCGACTTATTACCGTCATTCTCCTTATGGAGTTCCATCCTTTCGGTTTCCCCTATATGTAGTTAGTATTATGTTACTAACTTCCTGACAAGGTCCCATCAACCGTGGTTTACAGTCAAAGACAGTTTGGTTTTGTTTTCTAACTTTTGCACAAATCTTCTCTTCAAACCCCACAATTTTTAGTTGTAAACCATTTTGTTCATCTCTCTCGTATTGCAATACAGTTTATGTACAAATATATTTAAGCATGTGCTACTTATGTATGTACGTGTAAGGACATATTCATATATATAAACCTGCATATGGGTGTTTCCATGCAGCCGTACGCGACATTCGTACGCCTATGGAGTAAAATAAATCTCACAGAAATAGAAGTTACTGAAAAACAAGATAACGGTTATATTGCAATCAAAGGGTACTATGTTTGAGAAAAAAATGGGCAGCCTCGAAACTTTGGTGTGGAAAATATCCGTTCAAAACAAGGTGATAACGCCCGCGACAAAAAAAAGAAGTGGCTTCAAGGTACATATACATATATGCGAAAGTCTGCAAATCGTGGGAGTTTTTCTTTTCTTTAAAAATTCCTAAGCTAAGCTAAATAGTATACCTATACAATCCTTTCATGTTTAAAGAGAAATTATCGCTGGTTAGTTTTATATTAAAAAACAAAACATAACGTACGCGACATAACGTACGCGAAATTTTTTTCCATCATTATGTTTTTGTTAATATTGCTTTTAAACGAATTTTTAACGCAAAAAAACATGAATTTTATGTAGAATATACTTTTTATTTTGACTTCAGCGCCATCTAACGGGTAAATTTTTGGAAATCTATGACTCACTATGCTTCAACTACACATACCAAAATTGAGCCAAATCGGACCATAAATACGGTTTTTCAAAATATCTTGACACTGGCGCCACCTAGCTAGACCATTTTTTGCAAAAACGTTTCTGCTTACATAACCAGCATATATTACAAAAAGCAGTCAAATTGGCCCATAAATACGTTAGATATATGACTTTTGTTTTTTTCTTCGCGGTTGACATTGGTTGGTGGAAACGCCCATATGTAAACATAAGCACACAATTCGTTTTATTTCCACACGGTCTCCCTTTTTTGTTTTCCCCTTCTCATGTTTTATTCGCGTGGCCTTGATTTTGAGCTCCTTTTCTGTGTTTTTCTTGTGTCTGTGAGCTAAATTAAGTCATTTTATTAGCAAATATTTTATTTTGTTCCAACTTATTTGGCAACTAATGTATTAATGTTGGTCTCTATGCGCATTCCCATATAAATTTGCGCGTATATACATATGTACACATGTATGTATATGCTTAAGTGAACGCTAAACGTCTGCTTTTACTGAAAATGTCGTTAAACTGTTCTCATTACTCCAACTAAATGCTGTATCTAACCGACTTATCAGCTACTAAAGTTGCAGATACAAACAAACAAACTCGTTATATTTGTATTTGATAGTTAATTCTAGTTCTTGTATATTCGCCCCTAATTACTTTGACATTAATTGAAACTCAAGCGTAAAAAGTGCTGTGTGAAGTAAAAGTGTCTTACCAAAATAGCTTGGCAGTGGCAGCAGTGATAATAAAAAGAAAATTAAGACAACTTCTACTTTGCTACGAGCATCTGACAGACTCATTAGAGGGAAATTCGCAAAAATTTTAGCTAAAATACCACTTTGACATTTTTTTATTTTACTTTAGCTTAGCTTTCGATTACTGTACCATGATTGTTTGTTAATATTCTGCTTGTATGACCTTGTGTCATTTAAGATTTTTGTGCACTTAGTATGGCACTATTTTTTGAAAAATGAATTGACATACATACATAAATAACTTGCTATACATATAGCGACTAAAATTTCACGGAGTTACGTACACGTAAAATAATTAGTAAGTAGAAGGTTGCGAGACTAAGTCGAGTTCCTGTAAGAACAACAACAATGACTTAGTGACCGGAGCCCAGAACACTTTTTTACTCCGTTGAACCCGAGCCTCCAGGAAAGGACTCAATGTCCCTCCGCCTGGCCAAGCTGACATATGAATAGCGATTTCGCGGCTCTAAAATAACAAAGCTGCCGGAGCTCCCGGCCTGTCAACTAAGCTATACAAGTACGGCGGCAAAGAATTGAAAAGGTGCATGCATCAACTCTTATGCAGAATATGGTCAGATGAACGCATGCCTGCCGACTGGAATTCACAAGAAAGGCGACCTCGCCATATGCGCCAGCTACTGCGGGATCAGCCGCCTAAACGTCACTCACAAGGGCTTATAGAACGTATTGTGTGAAAGCCTTAAGCCCACCAGAAACAAACTAATTGAGTCCTTGTTTTAGATCTGGTAAATCCACCATAGGCCAGGTATTCACCATACTCAAACTCTTGGCGAGAGCAGAATCGACCCACGCCATCACTTCGGCGATTTTGAAGTCGGCTTCGATAGTATGAGCTGCCTAAACGCAGCTGAGAATAATTTCATCAGCTCCGTTAGAATTGGGAAGGACATTTCCGAGCCGTTTGAAACTAAACGATATTTCAGACAAACTGACTCTCTATCGTGTGACTTACTTAATCTGATGCTGGAGAAAATAATAATAACCGCAGAACTAAATCTCTGAGTAACAAAATTTTACAAGAGCGTGTGTTCGAAAGCTTCTGTGGAAGATTTACGGGCCTTGATCGTCGGGGACGGCGAATATCGTAGACGATTTAACGATGAGCTGTATGAGCTTTACAACGATGTAGACATAGTGCAGCGAACTAAGATAAAGCGGCTCCGCTGGCTAGGAACAGGAAGGTCTGCGTTGGAAAGATCAGGTGGAGAAGGACTTGGCATTTCCAATTTTCGTCAGTTGGTACAGTGCTGTTTTGGACTCGGCCAAAATCGCTTAGGCGGTTACAACGCCAATAAATAAGAAGAAGAGATCGTTGGGGATGGCAAATATCGCAGACGATGGTTGAGTCATGTCGTAATTTCTTTCAAATGTTGGCCGTAACTGCGGTTGAGTTGGTGCATTCTGAAGTTCAAATTTTCGATGACGCGTTCGAACATATTGAGTTGACTGTTATCCCGCCATGATAACGGACTTTTGATGCCTGAAATTGAAGCTCGTGGTCTCGATAACATTTGGTTCCAATAAGATGGCGGTACTTGCCATACAACTCGAGAAAACATGGTTTTACTCTGAGAACGATTCAGTGAAAAATTCATTCCACGCTTCGGACCAGTGAATTGGCAGCCTAGATCATGTGACATCACATCTTCAGACTTTCTCCTTTAGGGCTACATAAAGTCCGAATTCTACATGGATAGGCTACGATTGAGGCATTGGAGGCCAACATTACTCGAGTCATTGGCCAAATACCACTCAATATGCTCGAGCGCGTCATCGAAAATTCGATCTCAAGGTTGGAAGTTACGGCCAACATTTGAAAGAAATTACATTCAGAAAATAAATACAAAGAATGGTTCTGTTGTATGAGAGTAAAGATTATCAAATAAAATTTATCTTTCTGATTGCTTTTTATCTTTAAAGAAAGTACCTCTGAATGAGTCACCCGATACTTACTTATGAAGACCAAAATTACAAAAATAAAATATTTTTATGTATTAATTCTTTATTTAAATAATTGAAAAAGTTTTAATATGTTTGAAAAGAAGTACTTTTCTAATAAAAATTACTTTTTTTACATACTTTTCGTAAATGAAAAAATTGCACACTTAAGTTTATATGTATCTATGACACCTGCTAGTTACCTTTGACGTTACTCGAAAAATTTGTTTATCTGCGAACTCTTTAAAAGTCCAAAAGTGAAGATTTTTAAAATGGTTATTTATTGAATTTGTTTTTTTTTAATAAAAATAGTATTGATCTATGGTATTTCTTTAAGTATTAAAATATGTGTACTGTAGTTTAAAAATATCCAAGGAATTACGTCTTAAAAAAGTTTAATTAATTTTTTCGCATTTCATTGATATCAACAAGGTAATGTTTATTTATATTATGTGCTATTGTATGGCTAAAATTGAGGACGTGAGAGCAGAAGTGACCTAACCTAAAATTTTCTTTTGTACTTTAACTACATAAAATAGTTTCAAATGTCTTAAATAAAAGTCGCTTATTCCTTACATTTAAGGTAGAAAACTGCATAGATTACTTTAAAATTAAGGAGTAAGCGACATTTATTTTAAAATTTATCACATTTGAAACTATTTTAAGTAGTTGAGTAAAAAAAAAATTGCGGGTAAAGCCACTTCTGCTCTCACGGTCTCAATTACAGTACCGGATTTTTATATGTAGTTTTTTTTCAATTAGTAATAACGCAAAAAGTAATTCAATGTAAAGACGAACATTGCTAAAACCATGACCTGGGGTGGAATTCCGACCAGTAACTAGGCTATTAGTGAAAGCTGCTAGTTTTTTTTGATACCTTTCTTACTACACCCTACTACGTCTCTACTATCACGAAAAGATTTAAAATTTTTTTCATTCCGATTGAAGTATTTTTAATTTACATAGTTTGCTGCAACAGCATCCTTGGACATAAAAGATTGACTGTGCTTTAATATATTCCTATCACATTTGTCTATGACATGAGCTTGGTAACACTATGAAATGATTTTGAATATTTTTGGTATTATTCTTGTGTTGTCCACTTTTGAGCATTTGATGAAAGGTTTTATGTGTTTGGAGATGGAAATGTTTGGAAAATTTGCTAGGTGTCGAAAAAATTTGTATTTATCAGAGTTATTAAGTAATGCAATACTTTTTGACTAATGTATTAATTTGATTGGGGGCCAAATGACTGCAGTAATTTTTTGTTGGTCATAAAAAAGGTTAGTCTTTATTAATTTTGTTAGTCATACCCGAGAAGTCATCAAATTTTGTAATCTCTTGAATGCAATAAGTTTCGCAGTATTTTGAAGCGGGTTGCTGTTGAAATCTAACACTTCATTTAGAATCTAAGCTAAAGTTACAACTTCCATATTAAACATGTTTCTTATTAACAAAACTATATGTATTACCATATGGGAAAGACGAAAGAGGTTTAAGAAGATTTTAGTTTAAACATTTAGAATATTTTTGAGGTGCCTGAAGAGGGGTTTCCGGTTTAAAAAGTTAAATTTAAATTATTTAATGAGTTAAATGAATTATTTAAAGATGGACATCAATCAAACTGGGTTTGAAAAGGCTTTATTTCTGAGCTATATTTAGGAGGGTTGCCACGTGTTTAAAAAATCAATTTTAACTTAATTCATTAGTTAATTGAAGTATGTATCACAAATTCAGATGTAAAAAGATTTTAGTTTGAAAATAATTTTGAACAGGGTTGCTACCTGTTCTAGAAGTCGAATTAAGGTAACTTATACACAAGTTATATGAAATAAAAAAAATGAATATCAGGCGAAAGAGTTTTAAGAAAGCTTCAGTTTGAAAATATTTTTGATTAGGATTCCCTCCTATTCGAAAAGTCATATCTCTCTAATTATGCTTGCGTCAAAGAGATGTCAAATTAAAGTGCTTGGCAATAACTTTTTTTGATGAAATTAAAAACCGACACCATGCACCTCCTCACTCAGAGACAGATTTGGATGAAATTTGACCTTTTAGCGCAAGGCGGGTTCACTAGTAATGATTATTTTATGATTTTTATTTTTTCAGAGACAATAATTATTATTGAGTTTAATTTTTCCACTTTAAAATAATGATTATTTATAAAACTCAAAGGCCATACAGATGCAACCAACTGAAATTTTGACCTGAAAATTTTGAGACTTATTCCTTTTATTATGGTGTCGCTACCTCTGAAAATGATACTTCGGAAATCAGGCTAGTACAGATTTTGAGTAATCATTATTCTTAAGTGAAAAAAACTCCATAACAAAGGGGGGAGCAGGGGTCCAAAAAGCACCGAAATTGCGTTACGTAAGTGTTATGAAAAAAAAAACACTAGATTCAATATATTAAAATACAATTGGTATAAGGTATTCAGATTTCGGTAGGACCATGGAAAAGTCTCTTATTGCGTAAAGCTGTAGGTCCCTCCCCTTTGAGTGACAACATCAAGGTGCACGCCATAAATTGGAGTAGAAGCCAAACACTAAAATATTGAGTAAGCGCCAATTTTTATACCCGAGCGCACCTGTGCACAAGGGTATATTAAGTTTGTTCACATAACGGTTGTTTGTAACAGCCTAAAGGAATCGAGACCGATATAGACATATATATATAAAAATGCTCAGAATGAAAAGAGAAATCGATTAAGCCATGTCTGTCTGTCCGTCCGTCCGTCCGTCCGTCCGTCCGTCCGTCCGTGTACACGATAACTCGAGCAAAAATTGAGATATCTTAATGAAATTTGGTATGTAGGTTGCCCTTTAGCCAAGGTAGGTTGCTATTGAAAATGGGCGAAATCGGACAATAACCACGCCCACCTCCCATATAACGGTATTTTC
>JAPVRG010295083.1:2091-18336 GCA_029783565.1 Rhagoletis cerasi
AATATTATGTCCTAGTACTGTAGGGAGTATAGTAATACCGTCTTATACAGATTTAAAATGAGTAAATAAACAAAACAGGCGAACTGCACCAAGCTTATTCTGATAACTTTGACTGCAAGTCGGCACGGGTTGCCGTGGTCCGAATTGCCTAAAATTGTATTCGGATACTTTTTAAGATAAAACCAATAAAATGAGGGGGTATGCGTAAAAAACAAACAACTTTGGTTTTTTGGGACAGTCTAATGTATATATACCTAGATTTATGTGGCAATCGATAAATGCTATGAAATCTGACATGTTTTTTTATTATTCTGGGCACTTTCAAGTATGCGTCTGTGTGTGTTTAAATATATTTGTTTGCATGTAGATATTCCATTGGTAAACGCGTAATCAATTTAATCAATTCCAATCAAATCGGCGCCATGATTAGCGTTGAATGGTCTCTGATTTTATTGCAATTCATAAAATTCAACTACATACCTTCTTTGTTATAAACACAACACACAGAATTGCGTATGTCTGTATATTTGTCGATGCATACATATGTATGTAAGTATGTATGCGTATAAATGTATTAATTAAATCTCGTTATTGCGATATGCCAATGTTTGACCACATTGCCCTCAGAGCTAACTAAAAATCAATAGGCGATCAATAAGGCGAATTCATGGCTTCAATTTAAGTTTAAATGAAATTCACCGGAAGACCAAATGCTCTTCGAACTAATGAGCATATCGAGGGCTTGTATTCAATTCCCTCTATCTGCAATTTATTACGAAAATGAGTTTTTGAGCTCAACCTCATCTTTGGCATAACTTTCATCCATTGCATTTATTACTTACCTGAAATAAGTTTGGAATCATATATTTCTTTCATTTTAAAAATTCAACTATGTATCTATGTACATTAGAGTGGTTAAAAAAAAACCCTTGAGGTATTCACACCTTCCTGACTATCAGGTTATCTGGTTAAAAATTATTATTCTCTAGTATATTTTGTTTTTGTAAACTGAGTAAAAAATATAACCACATAACCAGGCTGGTGTGAACACCTCAACTATTTTTGGAAATTCACAAACGCTACCTCAAAATATTGTTATTTGGCATAAAAAAGAGACACTTATTTTTTTATTTTGAAAACAAACTTTTTTTAGAGGTCGCGCTGGTAGTTTTTTTCCTAAAAAAGTAGATGCTCTCAATTTTTTTATTTTCGTGACATGTTAAAGTGCAGCTTAAAAATATGTTTTTACATGTAATTAATATAGTATTATTGGAGATGATTCCCTAAATTACATGTCTGTATTGGACAGTTAGAACGGGCCTGGCGCCCGAAAATATGCTTTCGAGAAGGGAATGCAATAATTAAAACGTTGAAACTGATCGTTTTACGCATTACAACGAGTTAAAACTCGACACCAGGCTGTTTTTGAGATCGCTGATTACGAATCTGTAGTCAACTTTTCAAAATTAAAAATGGCGGATCCAATATGGCGATCACTTTTTTAAAAAATGATTGGATTCTCTCGAAACTTGGTACTCGTTTGATTTTAGTAATTTTTTTAAAAATTTAAAGCCATATTTGAACCGCCATTTTGAATTTTAAAAAATTGATTTCAGATTCCTAATCAGAGACCCCAAAAACTCCTAAGTGCCGAGTTTCGAACAAATCCAGTAATTTTTTAAAATTTATCGCCATTTTGGATCCTCCATTTTGAATTTAGAAAAACCGACTTTAGATTCCTAATTAGGGAACCCAGAAACCCCCGGTAGCAAGTTCCAACCCATGAAAATGCTAAAAACGTTCAGTATTAACGTTTTAATTTTATAATTTTTTTTTTTTAAAGTGATCGCCATATTAGATCCGCCATTTTGAATTTTAAAAAATTGATTTCAGATTCGTAATCAGCGACCCCGAAAAACTCCCAAGTGCCGAGTTTCGAACAAATCTAGTAATTTTTTAAAAAATTTATCGCTATTTTGCATCCGCCATTTTTAATTTTGAAAAACTGACTTCAGATTCCTAATAAGGGAACCCAGAAACCCTCGGTAACAAGTTCCAACCCATGAAAATGCTTAAAAAGTTCAGTATCAACGTTTTAATTTTAGCAATCTCTTTTCGAAAGCAAATTTTCGGGCACTAGGCCCATTCTAACTGTCCAAGACAGGCATGTAATTAAGGGAATGTGCCCCAATAATACCAAAGTAATTACATGTAAAAACAATATTTTTAGCTGCATTTTAACTTGTAATGAAAATAAAAAAATTGAGAACATCAGCGTTATTATAAAAAACCGACCAGCGCGACCTCTAAAAAAACTTTTTTTTTTTCAAAATAAAAAAATACGTTTCTCTTCTTTTATCACAAATAACAATAATTTGAGGTACCGTTCATGAATTTCAAAAAAAAAATTTTTTGAACCACTCTAATGTACATGCATCAATATTATATTTCGAATATAAAAAAAAAGTCGGTTAGTACATACAGTTACTCATAAAATTCAGCACACGGCGACTTTTTTATATATTCGCAATGTTTTTCATGATAAAATTTGTTTGTTAATTTTTTATTAAAATATGCCTTATATCTTAACAAACAGCATATAAATCCAAGTTTCAAACTGTATGCGAAATTTGGAAGAATTCTGCAAAGTTTCATCAAAATTGCAAAATTTTTAATGAGAATTTCTAAAGAAAATTTCGGCTATGCAATTTTATAGCCCATTCTATTTTAGTGCCTACAATAATGTGCAAATTCCAAATGTCTAATAATTCGCGTTGATTTTTGATAATTTTTTTTTTGCTGACTCCTACGCATTTTCTTCCATATAAAGTATTTCCTGAAGTTTTTTTGGAAACACGTATGGTAACTAACGTTTGGGCATACACTCTAAAAAGTGCATGTAAAACTACTACTGAAAAGTGTTTATTTTTCAACCAAAATCTGTGTAAATATAAGCATAATATGTTTAAGATTGTTTTGTTGAACATGAGATGTTTAAGTATACACATAAATATACACATGAATTGTTTAAAATTGCAAACATTTTGAACGTAAAAATACATTCTCTACTAGTAATAAACATTAAGTGCTCATATTTATTCAATTTTAAATATTTTATGTGTAATTTTGCTCAAAGCCTCAAATTTGGTATGTAAAAGTAAACATACAATGTTTAAATTTACACCCATTAGGAGAGGAAACTGGTTACCTATCTTAATATGCGTAAAACTAAACAAAATTTTTTTAGAGCAAATTTTAAACATTTAATGTGTAAGCTGTGTAATTGTGAACAATAAGTGTTTAGAATTCAACAAACAAATTTGAAATTTGTTCTACGCCACACATATTGTAAGTAAAAGTAAACAAGCAGTGTTTAATTTAATTGACACGATGTGTAAATTTGCACACATTAGGAGAGGAAACTGGTTACCTATCTTTATATGCGTAAAATTAAACAAAATTTTTTTAGAGTGTAGTTTTGTTGTGGCCCTAAAATGGCTGTATCCTTGAGTTCGGAAAAACGTTGACCAGCCTTGTTTTCAAGATGGCGGAAACAATCCCACGAGTATCGCAAGTCAAGTTTTATATTCTCTGCGGCTAACCTTAAATGGGATACAGACGAACACAGTTAATTTGAATTAATGCAAATTGAAATTTCACCCTGACAGGCGGCGAAATTGTGCATTTAGACAACTGATATTGAGTAATTTCTGTTTTGTTGACGCACATTTATTTTTGCATTTACGGCGAGCTTATGCGCATTTGTATGAGGATAATTCAAGAGTTGATGCAAATAAAGGCTTCTAATGCGAAAAAGCACAGCCATCTGTCTACCATTATAAGGAATTAAAGAAGAACTCGTCACCATGCAAAAAATCGTCAGTTTTTCGTAATTTGACTGTACATTTCGTATTTTCAATACTTTGCAATAACCTTCCTCAGTAAATTTTGTTATAAACTTTTTTATATTTGAAGTGCTATATCATCTTTCTGCCTTATAAAGAGTAGTATAGCGAATTTGAATAAAAAAAATGTGTTACATAGAGCAAAGTGTATTTTTGTTTCGTTTTTTTATTTTTGAGCAAAATAAAACATTTCCATATAAAAAAAATTTGGTTTTTGGGCACGTTCGAAACTCGTTGCTGACTCCCAAAAACTGTTTTTATTTTAAAATTTTCTACATATCAAATTATGCAGGAAATAAACTTTAAAAAACCTATGGCCCGGGAAACTTACTAAGAAGAAATTCCGGCACTGCTCAAAAATGTAGATATATAGTCCATTTTCGAAAATATTTTTTTTACTGTTACGCTCACATCGACAACATTGCTTAAGCTAAGGCAATGTTATTCATATTTTTGAACATCTGATAAAATGCGAGTATGCAGGGAAGTGCGTAAGCTACCATTTTGAAATGCCCTAAAGAGAATTATTTTTATGACAGAATTGCAAATATTCAAGAGCTGACAAAGTTTATCCGACTACCGGCGCCCCGCGGTGGTTCCACATATGTGAGTAACGTGAATGGCGTTTATCACAAAGATATTTATGCGTCCCATGAAGATTACATTCATGGACTTTCCACTGGATAAGATCCAAAATAAAGCAAAATTCTACTAAATTTCTTAATGGACCAGATATATGTATACAATATTTTATGAAAACTACAGATAATGCTAATTTTTTTTGCAGTGCCTTACTCTTTTAGTATTTTAAATCAATACACATTTTTTAACAGAATGCTATTTTTTTTTAAAGCATACAAAATTCGCCAAAAAATTTTTAAAGTTTCCAAAGCCAATAATTTGTTGTTTGCAGTGCTAGTTGAGCATTTTACGAAAAGCATAAACGTGAATAAACACAGTTTATGTCAAAAAGATTCAATGAAACTACCGTATCAGGCTCTGTAGAATTAACATAATTTTATCGATAAACTTAATGAAACATTAATAGATATTTTTCTGTATATTTATCGAAATACTTTTTCATATATTTATCGATATTTTTAAATAATTTGTCTGCATAACTATCGATTTTGCGGTCGATAGCATTAAAATAAATGTATCAAAACATTTAGCGATATACTTTCGATATATTTATCGATATTTTTACTCATAATTTTCCTATATTTATCGACTTTTAGTCGATAGTATCTCTAAAGATGAATTTACGTCTTAAAACATCATACCTATGGTCACTTCAATAAAAACAAAATTTTCATTTAAGTAGGCATTGTACATACACATACGAGTATTCTTAAAAGCAAAAATCCCCTCTCACTTGTAAGTAAACGAGTAAAAAACGAAAATTACATATACAAATCAGGACTTCAATCATCGCATTTCATTTCTTCGACTCATTCGTTTACTTTTCATGTTTCTTTTTCTTTTCCTTTTTTGCCTGAATACTGAAATGAATGCTGAAAGCGGTAATATATCTTTCGGGAATGAAAACAGACTAAATCAATTTAATGTGATTTTATCACCCTACCTTCCACTACTCGCCCCCCTCATCCCGCTTCTCTAACATGCTACGTTACAACAGCCAGTAAAAACCAAAGTTTGCTTTATCCTGATCTAAAGGATAGTGGCGCATGAAATTAAAAAGAAAAATGAAATTGATGTCAAGTGGAAGGATATAGTAAAGCAAGCATACATATGTGCAAAGATATATGAATAAAAAGGATGTCAACCATTCCAATCGCGAAGCATATCATGTATGTAGTACATTGTGCTCGTGTGGACTTTGCTTTGTACTTGTATGTATTTGTATGGGTTTGTGATTTTGTCGCATATAATTGCTCTGTGACCAAGATACTCGATAAGGTTGGGGCATGTAAAATTTAGGGATACATATGAGCGCATGTTCATAATAATAGGGGCACTTGGTTAACGGTTTAACTAGCTGTAGATGTATGCGAATAGATGAATAAGAATATGAATATGAATATTTATATATATAAATATAAATATAAATATAAATGTGAATATGAATATGAATACGAATATGAAAGTGAATATGAATGTGAATATGGATATGAGTATAAGTATGAATATGAATATGAAGAAAGTTATGCATATAAATGCAATAAAGATATCGGATGACATTAATATATAATTATTTAAAACTATGAATTTTGGCAGTAACATCTAAAAGATAACTAAGTTATCGATAAATACCTATGTTGATCAATGAACATATTAAGACATCGATAAAACTATTTTTAAGTGTAACAAGATTTACAATATTTGAATAAGATTTCGATCAGTATATCGGATAGATAGAAACATTTTTGATAAATAAATGGAAAATATATTGCTAAACTTTCCGAAAAAATATATCGACAAACATCAAAAGTATACCGAAGAAAATTTAAAATATATGCATCAACATTTCGACAAAATTGTTGATAAATAAATTATCAATCTTTAATAAATCATATCGTAGCTTTCATCAAAGCTATTGATAAATATATCGGAAAACGTATCGATAAACATATCGAAAATATATTAATGAATAAATGGAAAATATATCGATAAACTTTTTGAAAAATATATTGATAAACATATCGCAAGTATACCGCAAAAATCAGGGACCATAACGGTTATGACTTTTATAATAAAAATCATAATTTAACTATTAAAATTGGATTTCTATTGTTCCCAACAAATTTAACCGTTATTTTTTGATTTTTGTTTTTTCGATGAAGAATATTCGTTATTTTTGGATTTTCATTTTTTCAATCAAGTTTTGATCGTTATCTTTGATTTTTATTCGATCATATTATAACCGTTATTTTCAGATTTAATTTAATCATAAAAACTCAGTATCCATTATACGGGTAGAAATGATCGGAAAAATCCCAAAATAACGATTATTTTTTGTCAAAACAAAAAATTAAAATCCCAAAATAACGATGAAATTTGACCGGAAAAAAATAACGGTTTTGCAATGAAATAAATATAAAAATCTTGCTATTTAATGGCTATTTACGCGATAAATAAATCGCCAGAAATATTTAGAAATTCATATAAATATCGACTGTTTTATCTGTAAATTTCATCAATAGCGATAATAAATACGCGTAGCATTCCAGCCAGCATTTTTAACCTGACAAATTAAGATTTTTCTGCTTATGTAAAATTTAAAATATTAGTAGCATCAAAGAGTAAATAGCAAAAAATTATGTCAATAGATAAGGCCATCGTTTCCATTTCTGCGAGCGCATCTGTACACAGAACTTTCATTATCCTCTGAATATATGTATGTATGCACAAATACATTCGTATTTGCACTACAATATACTCGCTTTTATTTCCACTATTAAAAGCATGCAATCAGAACTGGTATATAATCAAAGTCGCATATATACTCGTGCACATACAGGGTGTCCCAGAAGTTACCTGTCAAACTTCCTGATAAGCAACAATTTTTCGTGTCACCGTTTTTGAAATACATATTGAAATTATTTTTTTGGGCTTAAAAAAATCGGACCTTTTCACGTATTTTATTTAACTGCATGTAATAAAATTTAATTTTTTTTAATATTTTATTTTTTAATTTTAAATTTTTTTAATTTACATGCTGTGAATATACATACATGAAAAGGTCCGATTTTTCTACATTCAAAAAAATTTAAATATTCCAAAAACGGTGACACTTTTACCTGAAAAATGTTGGCTTATCAGGGAGCTCACCGCCCACTTACATTCTCCTCAAGTTTGGCAGGTTACTTCTGGGGCACCCTGTATATGCTGAAGAAAACTAAGATTTAAAAGAATTTTCGCAATGTGCTATTACCGAAAAAAAACATCTTAAATTGGTTCTCTCCTCACTCCGCTGTGCCAGCCTCGGCACGTTTCATGTTGCTCTGCTTTGAATTTTATTCCATTCACTTGGCTATGTATTATCTACTAGCTTTGGCTTTGGGTGGCTATGGGTGGCTTTCCCATATACAGGCGTAGTTGCATATACATACAAGTATCAACACACTTGCATATATGTACATTGAAGGAGCAAAGCAATCTGATACTCGCAGTTCGGTGCTTTGCTTGCTTTGGTTTTTATGTGTTTCAAGGATGCTCGTAGATAGTTGGGTGTCATCATATATTTTCTTGTATATAGTTGTACAGTATGTATGTATGTATATTTACGTACGGTGGTACTTTCGCCTAGTAGTCTACAGTTCTTCGTTAGTTTTCCTCTCCCAATCCCCTCAGCTACGTTGTGAGATAAATAATAAAAGCTGCCCTATAATCTCTGCGTCTACGTGACGTTATTTGTTCCGATAGTGAACGTACGTGTTCAGCGTACGGGCGAACATTAAACCCGTTTCTATGTATATGTATATGTATTTGTATGTACTTACATATGTGTGCTGTATTGTCTTGCATTGGAATAAGGAGTCGCCTGCAGCATTGTGTTTATGTTTGGTGGACCTAGAGGGTCCGAATAGCCTGAAGCTATAGGACATATGTACGTACTTCAACGAAAACTCACAGATTCAGGCATACGTACATATACGCACATAAAATTTCCTCTGCTGCACTGTTGCTTTTATTTTGGCTTCTGTTTGTCTGCCGCCGCTGAGCGCGTGCTATCTCAGCTTCCTCATGGCTGCTTCCATTTTTTCCAAGTAGTTATATAGCGTACTTATGTACATATTGTATGTATTCCCTACACTGTATCTCTGCATATAAATATGTACTATATACATTAACTATAGCTTTTCTCTCTTTTTCTGCTTGCCCCTTTTCAATCGTCGGCCATCGTCGTCGCTGTTGCACCAGACAATGAATCCGTTGCTAATGTTGAATCAGAGCACATCCCAACGGTCGAATGTTTCGCAATCACATTTCTGCAATACCATTATGGGATTCCACTTCCTCTCATTCAATGCCAGCGCCAATGCAAAGGAGGTACATACGTACATACATACATATTTTCTAGTACCGTTGCTACAGATTCGTAGGTTTAGAATGTTCAGCAAAAAAGCAACCACAAAAGATTTCTATTGATTTTGGTTATCCTTTTAAAATTTCAGTTTGTAAATCGGTGTTCTTAGAATTTTGTAATAAAGCTTTCACATACATATACAGGGTGTCCACGACCAACTTAAGAAGAAGGTAGGTTGGAGATGGAAGTATTGAAATTTTTTTATTTAAAAAAAAAAGATTCATTAAAAAAATCGAGCTGTTTAGGGTGTGACATCCCAGACAAAAAAAAGATACCCCTATCAAAGTGTCACCGCTTTTTAAAAAATAGTGATATTTTTTTTATTAAGAAGAAGGTACAATAAGGGGTGACCTCACAGATAAAAAAAATTAACCCCATAAAAGTGTCAGCGCCTTTGAAATACCTATTTATTTTTATTTTAAATATTGTTACTTTTCTATTATTAAAAAAGCGGGGTATTTCTTCTGTTTTCTTAATTTATTGTGGTTCCTTAATATCTTTTAATTACATTGCATTTGAATATAATAAAGCAAGTATCTGGAAGTATTTTTTCAGAAAAAATTTAAGTCTAGCCTTTATTGTACATGCATTTAAAGAAAGCAAGTGAAAAGGTCAGATTTTTTTTTACCTGAGAGGTCACCCCGCAACCTAACTTCTCCTCTAGTTTGTCGTGGTACTTATAAGTAACTTAAATTTCTGTGAAAGGTTTTTTTAGCACCGAAATTAGTTGATTTAAATATTTAACTTTTTTTATATTCCATTAAAGTGGCCTGAAGGAAAATAAACTAGAGTTCGTCCAGGGGTTGAAATTCAGCCACCACATCGGTTAGCATCCTTATATAAGATTAAATTAAATTCTTGTTTATTTTGGTTCACTTTATTTAATTTTTGTTTTTTATTTTTATTTATTTTGTGTTATATTACTTACTTTATTATATTTTATTTACTTTCATTTACGTAAAATAAAATAAAATAAAGTAAACTAAAGTAAAATAAAATAAAATAAAACAAAATAAAATAAAGCAAAATAAAATAAAATAAAATAAAATAAAATAAAATAAAATAAAATAAAATAGAATAGAATAGAATAGAATAGAATAGAATAGAATAGAATAGAATAGAATAGAATAGAATAGAATAGAATAGAATAAAATAAAATAAAATAATTTAAGGTAAAATTAAATTAAATTAAATTAAATAAAGTAAAAATAAAATAAAATAAAATAAAATAAAATAAAATAAAATAAAAAAGAACACAATACCATACAATAAAATATAATAAATTAAAATAAAATAAAATCAAGTAAAATGAAATGAAATGAAGTGAATGAGGAGAGCGAAGTTGTGACCTATTGCGCCTCAAGCCTAATTGTGGTAAAATATCAGGTAACGGAATGTGACCTGATGTGAAAGGATGTCATGTCACGCTATGCCAAATGATGTCATGTAATTGATGCCATATCAAGTGATATCATGCCATGTGGTGAAATTGGGTGTGGTGAGTTACGGTGTGGCGAATTCAGATGTGGTGAGCTTAAGAGGTGTAGTGAATTAAAGCATGGTGAATGTAGGTGTGGTGAATTTTTGTGAGGTGAGTTTGAATGTGGTGAGTTAAGTAGTAATGGATTTAGGTGTGGGGAGATAAGATGTGTTGAATTTACGTGTGGTGAGCTCAGGTGGTGTAAGTTTTCATGCTGAGATGAAAGGTGAGTTCAGTTAAGTTAAGGGGAAGTGAGTTGAAATGGAGTGATGTGATTTAACGTGAGCTGTGATGAGTTGAGGTGAAATGCGTTAACCAACGTACATAACATGATAAAACATAACTAAACATAACACAACATAACTTAATATAACATAAAATAACATGACATGGCATGACATAACATAATATAACATAACACATCATAAAATAGCATAGCACAACATATTCAGTTTCTTTTCTCTGCCTCTTATCTTTATCTTTATCACTTTCTCTATTTCTACCTTTGTCTCGTTTTTTCATCTTTATTTTGATCTTTAGGTTTATCTTTACATTTATCTTTTCATCTTTATCTTTACCCTTACCTGTAACTTTATCTTTATCTTTACCTTTAACTTCATCCTAATTTTTATCATTCTTTTCTGTATCTACGTACATATTCACTCCCTCTTTTGCCATTACATATACTAAATATTTGAATTTACCTTCTTCTTTGTCTTTATTCTTACGAATATTTATTATTATTTTGATCTTTTCCCTTATTCCTTTCCTCATCCACATATTAAAATTTTCCTTAAACGTTGCATTAATTTCAATCTAAATTGTTCTTACACCGCTGCTTCGCATTTTACTATTAATATTAAAACATACGTTTAGGAGGCATTTCCGCTCCAACCAAGTACACGTACGGCATTGGTATTAGTGCGACTTTTGAATTGATTTTTTCGCTCTATTTTAAACTAATTTGAAATTTTAAAAATTGTCTGCACATCAGTATCAAAATACCTTTCTAATGATGTTGTTTATACCTTAGAAGTATAGTTTAGGCGTAAAAGAGTGTAAAGGAAACATGATTGCCTATTTATATAATAGATGTATGTACGTATGTGCATTAGACTGGTTCAAAAAAATTTTGAAACTTCATAAATCGTTTCTAAGTCAACGTAACGGAATCAGCGATATATATTTTTGAAGGAAGTTGAAGGCTGTAAAACATTCTCTTTATGACTTTTCCATAAATTTACTCCTCCATAACTTATTCAAGGCCGCTGTGGTGTAGTGGTAAGCAGTGCGCGCTTCCGCTCCGCAGGCCTGGGTTCAAGCCCTGGCCAAAGCAACATCGCAAAAAAAAAAATTTAGAAAAAAGGTTTTTTCTTAACAGCGGTCGCCCCTCGGCAGGCAATGGCAAACCTCCGAGGGTACTTTGCCATGAAAAAGCTTCTCATAAACATACAATCGCCGTTCGGAGTCGGCGTAAAACTGTAGGTCCCTCCCCTTTGTGTGACAACATCAAGGCGCACGCCACAAATCGGAGGAGAAGCTCGGCCAAACACTAACATATGTGTAAGCGCCAATCTATTATTATTATTATTATAACTTATTCAAAGTTATAGTCGACAATCTTTTAATATGGAGAAAAATACACAACACCGTCAACGGAAAAAATTGCCAAAAATCAACGGTAAATTTTAGCCACTTCAAACTTGCACTTCATTTTACTAGAATTAAATATAAAGCTGCATACCCAAACACTTTCTAAAACTTCATCGAAATTTCACTCTTTTTATTAAAATTTTTTAGAAAATTTGATACGTGGACCTGTCTCTAGGCGACAATTTTTTTGGTCCAAAGTTCATTGGCCTCAAGTACCATATTCTAGTACTTATCCACCCACCAAATCTCAGTTCTCATCAAACAAACGCATCACCTTAATGTCAGTAAATTACAGCTCGCTCACCAAAAGTCATTAAACTTTTGCTAAGGAAGTATTTTGATTATTCAAGTAAAACTATTTAAAAAAAAAAATTTTATTGCCGTATGTAGGTGCCACCGAAAAATGTAAAAAGGCCGCTCCTAGGTTCGGCTGAAAAAAATGTTTTTTTTTTCGAAATTTCCTTGCAAATTAGTTTAGACTCAGGGTTGAACAGCGAACTTTTTTTTTGTTTGCTTGTAGAGTATTGCGGTCAAATGTACATATTTATATTTCGCAAAGTCTGAGTGCCACCTCGTCTTTTATAAGGAAAGTTCAGTGGATATATGTAGGTACATTATAGACCTAAATCAAAGCACTCAAGTAACTAATGTTTGACGCGTGATTCTCTTGCTCCCAAGTACAGAATTTACACATCTGACTAATGCACTCTTGACAAAACGCTCTGAAAACATCGAGAGACACTAGATTTGGTCAATTCAAAATTCGAGAGAGCTGCACTGCTTATTTCAGATTTCCAGACTACGCAATCACGAATTCCGCTTAGAAAAGCGGCTTTTCTAATTTCTTTCGGAGACTGAATAAGAAGAGACGGCCTTCTAACTTTACCACAGCTGAAGTAAACTCAGTGTGTTCCACGATGAATAGATATGCACATCAGATCTAGTCCAGACTCGACAAAGATAGGTCGATCGCACACATTCACTTGGAGCTACCTCTATTCAGCATTGTCTAATGGAAATACACGCCATAAGAATGGGCTTTCGAGTGACTACCAAAAGGACAAACTAGGCTCTGGTCTAGATTCTGCATTTAGCATTGATCGCAGGCCACGAAATGGTAACTAAAATTTACCTATTTAGTGTTCAGGCGGTATCGCCAGCGTTGCTGTTTTGGCAGAAAAAGAGACCAGGTGTGTTCTCACTAACTAGGGTCTGAGCCCTTGGCTCCATTGCGCTAGCACCGGAAATGAAATCAGGAAAACTGCGGACGCTTCTTGGACCCAATCCGGCACCATTGATATCAGTCTTATCACTCTTTCTGCACCCAGATTTGCTTTCGGATATCACCGGGTATGAACGAAGTAAAGATTCAAGCGTCCATAAGATGCACCCTAGTAGGATAATCAGAGAGCGCAGATTGTGCTCTTGCTCGCTTCTTTTTATTTCTTCATACAGTGGAACAGAGTATTGAAGATTTTCGATGCCCGCAGACACCACGTTTGGAGCTTTAATCGATTGTTACCTTGAGGAAGTGCCATCACACTGCAAGGTTCTGATCGCTTATCGGCTGTTACACTAAAACCATAATGCATTACTGCGCCATAGATCGCCTGCCTTTAAGGCTGTTAACTCAGATTGAAAACTACTGCATTGGTCACGGAGCCATAGGCTGGTAAGATTTTTTCGGTGAGATTTTTTCGGTGAGGGAATTCCGGTACCAACCTTGCTGTACAAACATGCAGGTTTGAGATGGCATTAGACCTTGAGTCTATGGCTAAGCGCATCTCCTCCTGTCCACCAGTAGTAAGAAGGTTTAGTAAATGTTATTATTATTCCTAAATGTAGACTTATCTCAAGTCCATTATACGCATAAACAATACTTCGGACCTGCAAGCAACATCGCCAATATTTCTGACCAGGGTAGTACATATTTCCGCCGTGAATAAAAGCCCCGACCCCGAAAAGGTAGCACGCGGGCAGAGCTTTTTTAAGCTACTTATAAATTTTATATAGACCTGTGACTACTAAAACATATCCCGCGGGAAAAGCTTTTTAAAGCTTTGTATGCATTTTATATGGACGGGCTAAGAGTAAAAGCTGTATGGTCGTCGCTGAACTGGTTATAAACTAGAGGGATCAGAGGGATATTTTAATATCTATATAAAATCTAGAGAGAGCTTTAAAAAGCTTACCCCCGAGTTATGTTTTGGACGTGACTGCTATAAAATCTTTAAAGAACCGTTGGCCACTTCAAGGGCAAGCTTGCCAAAACTTTTAAGCTTTCTGTACAATTTCTATATGGCTGGCACAAAATAAAAGCTTTCGCTGTCCAACACTGCTGTAAAGTGGTAACTGGCAACACCTTGCTTTCTATAAATTTTGTACTGACGTGCACGCGACAAAAGCTCTCTCTGACTATTTCTGCTTTACGGTTAAAATTGTACATACATTTTTGGTAACTGCAAAATTGGATATACATTTGTGGTAAATTGAAAACTGAGCATGATTTTTTGGCACTACATTTAAAAATTGGCTGGGTGATTCCGTGTCAAATCGATCAATGGTTAGACTCGACACCTTCGATTTGGCTGAAATTTGGTCAGAAGTTTTCTTTCAACCTATAATGAAGTTCCACCAACAGAAATAAATTTAAAAAAAATTTTGCAAAAGTTATGCGAAATTTAAAATTTCACTATTTTTCCAGTTTTTCAAGTTAATTTTTTAAATATCTCAAAAACTATTACAGCTACAAAAAATATATTGGACTCGTTTTAAAGAGGATTCTTGGGGCTACAAAAATATATATATTAAAAAAATTTGAAAAATCAAAAAATTGCAGAATTGCTAAATTTTCAAAATTGAATAAATCAAAAACTAATATTTTTTTTGGCTAAATTTTTTTTTGCATGATACCTCTGCATGTTCTTAAAAGATCCTAAAATTTTCACGGATGTGTTTTTTGTAAGATATTGGTTTTTGAGTTTTGGTAAAAAGAAAAAAAAATTCACAATCTATTGATAAAATATCAAATTAATTCTCAATTTTACTATTTTGAGCAATAATACTTATATGTATTTTTTGGTATTAATTTGGAAAACAAATGAATAAGAAGTGCCCAAGTATCCTCTTTAAAACGAGTACAATACATTTTTTGTAGCTATAATAGTTTTTGAGATATTAAAAAAATTAACTTGAAAAACTGGAAAAATAGTGATATTTTAAACCTCGCATAACTTTTGCAACAGTTTTTTTAAATTTGTTTTCTGTTGGTGGAACTTCATTATAGGTTGAAAAAAACTTCTGACCAAATTTCATCCAAATCGAAGGGGTCGAGTCTAACCATTGGTCGATTTGACACGGAATTACCCGGCTATAAAATTTTGGTTATTAAAAATGTGACATAATTTTGTGGTACCTAATCTAAAAAATGAACATAAATTGTTTGTCATATAAAAACTTTGTAATTTAAAAATTGGACATAATTTTTGTTAATCTAAAAACCGAAAACTAACTTCTGGATATTAGAAAATTAACATAAATTGTTGGTCATGTAAAAGCAGCACCCAAATTTTGGCCAGAACTTTGTCTGGTTTTTCAACTTCGACCAAAAATTCATGCCCAGTTTTTTGATAACAAAAAATGTATGTCCAATTTTTAGTTTACAAAAAATGTATGTCCACTTTTTAAATGACCAACAGTTTATGCTCAGTTTTTGAATAACTGGAAATTTATGTATAATTTTTGATTACCAGAAATCTACACATGTCTAGTTTGTGCTTTCAAGCGTTAAACTAATCTCAACCACGTTCATACGTTCCATACATCCGCACACCTCCCATTAACACAACCAGCGAGCGACCCGAATGCCTGAGGATATTGATTTTCCCTGCTGATAGCAAGCTGTCATAAATAAATCTGTGTGCGTACGTAAGTGGAAATCAAAAAATTCATACGCGCATTTGTTAGTTAACGTCTTAGCCGCAATGCCGCCATGACATGAACGTATGTTTATGTGCGTGTGTGTGTGCTGTGCAAAATGGCCACAAGCAGAAAAAAATGCGCCATCAACAGCACAAGGAGAGCAGTGAGGCGCGAAGGAACATACAAATATTTCAATGCTTAGATCGGGCAAAAAAATACACGCCATGGCTTAAATC
>JAPVRG010295087.1:0-11072 GCA_029783565.1 Rhagoletis cerasi
AATGCATGTGGTGCGTAAAGTGAGAATGGTCGCATTCAAGAGGCGCTGAATGCAATAAAAGTTACTTAAGTAAGTACATTTAATAGCGTGATTCCTGGCTTATTTGCATTAAATGCCTGCTGAATACGCGCTGAATGTACAATTTGATAGCGCGTTGATTGCTATTTAATTTTTTAAGACCTCAGATAGTTTAAGTGCCGTTTTCACAGTCGAGAGTTTACTCACATTCGGAAGTTAAGTATAGATTTTCAATACAAAAATTGTGAGTTAACTGCCAGATGTGAGTTAACTCTCCACTGTAATAAGCAGAATATAGTTTAAAAAAACTAAAAAATACGCTTGCAGCAGCTGCCAGAAGAGAGTTACAAACAAACAAACAAGCAAGCAAGCAAGCAAACAAACATACAAGTGAAACTAATAAAGCGTGTTAAAAATGGCCCTAAAGGCTTTACAAGCGATTACTTATTTTTCTGAAAATAAAACGAAAGCTGCTGAATTTCGTTTGTCGTATTTCCAGAAGGCCGAGTTTAGTTAAACAGCTCAGAATTTGAAGTGAGATTTTTTAAAAAAATAACAGCTGAATGTGAGTAAATGCAGCGCTTAAATAAAATGTAAAAAAAAATCTAAACTTAACATTCAATGCTAGCTGAATGTGCGCTGAATATGCGCTGAATGCCTGAAGCCTTTCTTTTTTTGAAGCACGCGAATAGCATAAAAAAGCGCTAAACTGGACTCTATAATACAATAGAATACCGCTGAATTTTACGCATAAACAATTACAATGAGCTGAATTCAATTTAGAACCGTACAAGAGGTATGAAAAAGGTATATTATAACTTTGACGTACAAACAGATACATTTTAAGAGCGCTGAATAGAGCTGAATTCGACATAAGATACAAAAAAATCTTTTGAATATCTTAATAGTTTAGTTCATAAAGAATATGTAAGGCAAAATACTTCAAAAATGTACTGAAAATTTTTGTCAGTGAATAATTGTTTTTTAGGACTCAGAAAAAATGTACTGGCTCAACAATAAAAAATGTGCTTTGTAATTATTATATTTTAAAAATTTCCTGAAAATTTTTATCAGTGAATAATTGCTTTTTAGGACTCAGAAAAAAACGTACTGGCTCAACAATAAAAGCTTTATTCTAGAAGCACAACTGGGCGTTGGATGTATAAGTTTTTTCAGATATAATTTCGGATTAATCATGAAAAATCCATAGAAATATGCGCTGAATACGGCTGAATCATATGTAAGTAGCATTATGTAGCTAAAATAAATGATAGAACTACGCGCTGAATATGCGTCAGATTGATTGTAACTTATCTCTTACAGATCTATTCTGCGCTGGTAATAAAAGTTTTGTTACCGGTAAATAAAGTTCCTGTCAATTTTTAAACCCTGTTCGCATTCTGTGTACTCTTGTAACCGATAAATTTTATTACCATCTCATAAGCTGGTAGCAAAATATTGCCCCGTGAAATATGCAATGCCAGAATTTCCACAATTCTTTATAGCTGAATTGCTGAACATATTAACTGCATTACCAACGTTCCTAGAATCGCGGTGACAAGAACTGGTAACATTTTTTGGTAATAAAATTTTCCGGTTACAAAATCTTCGGCAACGTGCAGAATAGATCTGTTACTCGCAGATATTAACTAATGCGGTTATATTCGCTTTTTCCGATTATTGTTTTGACTTATCCAATTTATTGAAATGAAAATATTTATTTAGTGCAAACTTAAGATTGCGCTGTAATAGGTGCTGAATTATTCCAAGACCATATTTTACACTTCAATTAGTAAGTTACTAGAATTGTTTGAACAAGTGCGTTTGCATTAAATTTTGTAAGCGCTAACCTAATGAAAACTTTAGTGGAAAACATAAAAAAGGTTTTGACGTTTTAGATTTTACTTTTTTATAAGTAGTTTTTTATATCTAAGCGCCAAATTGCTTATTAGATATAAGTTGCGGTAAGTCAAGTGTCTAAGATGCACAAAAAATTGCGCTGTATATGCGCTGAATGCTGCTGAATTGAAATTTTACAATCTAATATGTAAAAGTTCAGTATTCTTGAACAAATGCCTTTATATTTAAGTGTATAAACAAGAGCCCAATGATAAATTTAATAAACAATTTAAAAATAAAAAAATCTCACATTCTTAAAACTGTTAATGAATATAAAATTTTGCATTTAAGCGCTCAATTGGCTAAAATGGACAAGAGAAAACTGTGGTAATTGCTGAAAGCATATGAAATGAATCAAGCTCTAACACAATTGTTATACTTTGCTCTTTCAGCCATACTTTTGAGTATGTTAAGGTCTTTTCAAGAATCTCTAAGCAATTGGTTTTCTTTTCACACGAATTTCGACATTTGGCCATTCATGCGTTACACTCTAAAGCGGCAACAAAAAACTCAAGCGCATTACCTAATTGGGCATACAATAAAAATGCGCATTGCCTACAAGTGTGCTGTGTAGATAAATATGTATGCAGTTACTACACAACTTCGAAAATGCGCATAATCATCAAATCGCATTTGTACGCCACTTAAAACTACTCGCAGCTTTCGTTGAATAAAATTTGTTGCTATTATTCTCCAACTCCAATTCGAGTGTAGCTTAAATAACTTTTATTTTCATTTCTTGTGTAAACGATTTGTTGGCATTAAACCAGTGTCTGCCTGGAATTTGTTATTATCAGAGTAAATACTTACATTTCTTAGTTCATTGTGGAAGACGTGTCTATTTTGTTTTGGGCTTGCTTCTTGTAGTGCTCTCAACTATGCGACTTACATGCTAATGCTGCTCACGTACGCATAATCTATGCAAGCAGAAAGGCAACAACATAACAAAAAACTTATACAAATGTGCTGCTAATGCGGATAAGAAACTTCAGCCGAGGTGGGTGGATAATCACTAAACCACACCTCTGCTTGCTCGACTGATTTTGTGATTCTAGTAAATTGATAAAAGTTTTTACGTAGGCATTAAGGAGATTGTTTTCAGATGATTATGGCATTTTTATTGGTAAAAGTTATTGCATTGATTTTTAATCAAACAGAATTAAGCAGTAAATGTACAGTAGTTGGAAGGCAGTGCCAAGAATTTTTAAGTCTGGCTGCAGGTTTTTAAAAAGGCATCGCAATAAAGGAAGTACGAGTATGAAGAGTACTATAAGTGTTCCGAGACAATTCTACAGAAAAAATTCGAGTTCGAAAATAAGGAGCTCCAACTTAAAAATAAAAATAAAATTTTCAGTGAGTAAACTTTTTTTTAAGGAATAGAGCAGGGCAGGGTAAACAATTAGCGCATTACTCCCTGGGTAACAAGATGCTTTTGGGCCAGTTCGACGATCTAATTTTGATAGTGTCTTCCAAAAACCCTTATTCAGCGTGAACAGATTCCGTAGATTGATAAGAACTGCGGTTGAGTAGCTGAACTTTCCAATTAGAATCTCGAAGAAAGTAAGGGGAAGTAAGCTGCCGTCTAGATCGCCGATAGAAGAAGAAGCAGATACACCTTTGTGTCTAACTAATTAAGCCAGCAACATTTTTACCAGTTTTGGCTATTTTGCTTTTGTTTATTTGATGTTAATTTTTTTTTATAAAAGTCCAGCTAGTTATATTATACAGCAAATACCATACAAATCCACATTTCAAACCAAAGTTATACACAAAGACCATAAAAATACACATTTCAAACTTTGCACACAAATTATAAAAATTTAACAAGCTTTCACTAAAATTTCGAACTTTTTATTCAGAATTTTTAGAAAAATTTTTGTATGCAATTTTATAACCCATTAAATTTTGAGTCATTTGTTTGCTGAGGCTGTCACGCATTTACTTCCGTATAAGGCATGTTCGAAAATTTTTTTCTGCAAAAAAAAAATAATTATTAAAAGTCAACGGTATTTTGTAGCCACTTGAGACTTGCACTTTATTGTATTTACTGGGCATTCTAAAAATTATTCTAAAAATCTATTCATATAGTAAAATTGTAACAGGAAGATGTCTGTATATTATAGATATTAAAGAAAAATAAATATGGGGGGTCTTTATTAGAGCAACAGAAGCCAAATCAACAATCTTTAGAATTTTTGTCTGTCTGTCTGTGTGGCTATATGCTTGTCCGCGCATCACTCGAAAATTAATGCGTGGAACTGAATGCGTTTTCACCGATGTATTTCTAGAGGTCTAACTTAAAATAATAAAAAAATTAGAGTTGCCACCTGTAGAAAAATTTGCAGTTTAAGTAAACTGATAAGATTAAGTAAATATTGCAATATGGTTGTCTAAAGAAAGAGGTTTAAGAAAGCTTACAGTAGAAAATATTATTATGGAAGGTTGCCACATGTTTGAAAACTGTAATTTAATTTAATAAGATATATTAAATATTGCAATATTGGTATCAAACTAAAGAGGTTTAAGAAAGTTACTGCCGAAAGTATTTTTGTGGAGGGTTGCCACCTGTTTGAAAAATTTAGTGCAATTAAATTGCTGAGATAAATGAAATATTACAATATGGGTATCAAGCTAAAGAGGTTTAAGAAAGTTTACTGTCGAAAATATTTTTGAAGCGGGTTACCACCTATATTAAAAATTTAATTCAGTTAAATTGATACGAAAATGCAAATATTTTTGCAGAAAGTGCGCGATATGTAGACACGAGTTATAAGATTATGAATTAAATTCCCAGGAGAAAATCGATACCGACTCTCTAAATACCTTCGAAAATATTTTAACTAACACGCGCATTCATAAAAAATAAAGAATGCTTCGTAAATCGAAAATTTGTTGGAAAATCTCACTTCCTTAAGCTCTTCAAATCTATTTTATTTTTTATGAAAGAGGCCATAAGAGTTTTGGGCGGGAGTAGCAACACAAGAATAGTTTTAAGGCGCAGTGAAGCACGCGGGTATTTGCTAGTTCTGAATAGTTTTGAAATTTTGGTGAACATTTGTTGAATTTTTATAATTTGTGTGCATAACTGCTAGACTTTTATAAAAAAATAATGAACATTAAATGAACAAAAGCAAAATAGCCAAAACTGGTCGAAATGTTTCCGCCTTATTTAGCACAACTGTATGTACTATTGGTCTTATTCATAAAAAATTAAGTAGATTTAAAGAGCTCTATAAAGTGACATTTTCATAGAAATTTTCGATTTATTTTTTATGAATTTGGGTGTATATCTATATAATTTATAAGAAGATTAAGAACCGTTTTCACAGTGGATTATTAATTCACGTTTGGCAGTTTCTTGAAGTATGTTTGTATTGAAATTTTGTTGTTGACATAGATATGCGCTTTAAAGAACTTTACAATAACAATATGCTAGATATTCCATCAAAACTTGAGATAAGTAAGAAAAAGTTAGCGATGTATTCATCCATTTTTGGGCACTAGAAAATAGTACTCTTTTCACGTTTTTGAAATACAAACTACTTTTTTTCCTCAGTTTATCTTTAGCATGTGCAAGCGTATTTATTTGGGATTTTCAATTTCACGTGTTTTATCCAAACAAGTGTACGTAAGCACAACAAAGTCAGGAAAAGTCACCCACCCAACTTATTTATGTACCTGCTTATGGATCACAAGTGCAAAATCAGATTGAACTCTGCTAAATGGAAGGGAAAACAAAATATCATAAACTTCCAATTGCTGTAAATATATATATACAAGGGTAAATTTACTTGTGACATTTGCACTATATGTATGTGTGTGTATATATTTGCTTACAATCACCTAAACCGAAAAAATAACATTTGCCAAATCGGTACTTCGACAACGCATAAAAACATCAGTCAACACGATCATACGTATGTATGTGTGTATGTAAGTGTGAAGACAACGGAAGCCATAAAGCCGACACCTTTTTATGGCTGAAAGAAAATTGAATAACCAGCGCGAAAAAAATGTGTGCGATGAAGTAACTCAAGGAGCAGATAAAATAAGAAGTTCGAACATAAAATGGCAAATATATACCTGCATATGTATTTATTTTGGTGGAATATGTAGCTACGGAACAAAGTGTGGCACTGCCAAAATTTTAGAAAAAAAACTACATATATAAAAGAAGATATTCAAAATTCAATATGCGAAAGACACAAAGCCACACATTCGCACAGCTATGTGCTTACACATGAACGTATGTATGTAAATATATCCGTGTAGATGTACATACAATAGAGACTTGTAAAAGCCACATCTGCTGTGAGTCATGTAAAATTGTGCGCATTGTGTAGCTGCCACAAAGGACAGGAAAGACACAAGTTAGCGGAGAAATGTGGTTAGTCATATGAGGCACACACACATACGTGCGTGCGAAGTTAAAGAAAAATCTGGTGTTAGTAAAGAAATGAATAAGTTAGCATACGAAAATGCTAGTTTGTTCACACATTTGCAAATACATGAGTGTACATATCTTTAAGATGACAAGCTTATGAAAAATTGCTGTAAAAACAAACTCCTCGTTGTATGTACATTGTACTGAAAAAGTATGCAGAAGGAAGTTAAGCTGGTAGGAGATATTTAATAGAAGGATAAAGATACTTTGCAGAAAAAATGTGTGGACGAAAATGTAAGCATAGAATTTGACATTTGAGATTTTTTGTTTGCCATAAAAAAAGATGCATATTCTACTTTCAACCAACTTGTGCAGACTTAACACAAATTTGTAAAAAATAAAGTAAATTTATGAGAAATACTCGTACCTCAACCCAAGATTTAAAAGCTGAGTATGAACTTAAGTATAAAGTGCTCTAGCAACTAGCATAAATATGTATTTTATTCAAAAGTTACCCTCAAATACTTAGTTATGCCGGTGAAATTCCCTTTATCAGCAGCTAGCAATCAAACTCAAACAGTTACCTATCGTATTAACAAGTTGCAACTAGTCAGCAAAAAAGCCAAGCTATCAATTTATTATTTAGTTATCACTCACTAGGTGACAATCAAAAAATTTATGGTCGATAATTTATTTTGTGCTTTTGTTGTTTTTGTTTTTTGTGTGTGCAAAAACTGTAGTCGCTGATACAATTTAGTGATTTGTATAAATTTAATTTCTGTGTTGATAATAAAGAAAGTTATATAGAATAGTCTTTACTAGCTTGTTTTTATTTCGCTTTCGGTAGCAGAGAAAAAAATTGTCCCACCAAGTTTAGCTTTTACATAGATTAGATTAGGTTGTAAGTCACTGCGACCATACTAGATCTATCGTAATAGTTAGGACTCTGTTGCGTTACATGTCGTCGCTGGTCCTCAATAATGCGGAATCTTGCGAGACTCCTTGACAAAGTTTCACGCAGCTCACTTGCCTGTAAATAAGCTTATCGCAGGGAGTAAAGTCTGGGCCTGGTGAGAGCTTCATAGTGGCGACTTTGTGATCTGCTGTTTCCTAGCCTTTGCCACACAATCAAAATGTGCAACACCCGACTTAGATAGATGCTTCAGTAGTCTGAAATGACCAGCAACAACGCCAGTGACTACGCTGAGGAGTCCTTTCTACCCCCTATTTGATATTTCTAGAATGAATGGTCTGTTTGTTATCTTCTGTGTATTTCCAATATTGTTGAGCTTCATTATTCAACCAGTTTTTAGAGCTCTTTGGCCGACTGAGACAGGGTTATGGGCTGCTCGCTTATACTTAATCCTTTTAGAATCGAGAGAACAATTTTTTCCAAATAGATTTGTAACTCAGAGACCGTGCCGAGTTTCCATTTTGTAATAACACTCAAAAAGAAATATTTTCAGTTGTAGAATTTTAGTATTGCATCAGGCAAGAAAGATCTATAAATTTAGCATTTTACTTTTAGAGCGACCGAAAGGTCCCAATAAAGATAGAAATATTCCGAGAAACCTCGAAAGTTTCTGAAAGATTCTGAAATGTCCCAAAAAAATCGCGAAAAATTTTCTTAAAAAAATTCTATTTTTTTTTATTTTGAGAAAATCTTAGAAAATCTCGGAAAACCAGAAAAAAACGTTTCTGAAAGATTCTTAAATGTCACAAAAAAAATATTGCGAAAAATTGTCTTAAAAAAATTCAATTTTTTTTTTATTCTGAGAAAATCTCAGAAAATCTGAAAAAACCAGAAAAAAGCACGAATCGTTCCTTTTTTCAATCATACATACATATTTGGCGTTTATTCTTTTGCTAAGTGAAAGGAAAGTCAAAACTTAAATGTACGGTGGAACCAGACATTTCCAAAAAGCCTCAAATAAATAAAAAAAAAATTCTGAAAAAACCCGAAAAGTTCTGAAAAGATAGCAAAAAGTTCCTAAAGACTCTGAATAAATCCCGAAAAAGCTGAGAAAATTTCATAATATTTCGAAAAACACAGAAAAATTAAGAAATACGTGCAACTTTAAGCAACCCGAACAAAACACGACAAAAGCCGAAAGGTCCCGAACAAATATCAGAAAATTTCGGGAAATTCTGAAAGATTCTCAAAATACAATATTTCAAAAGGCTTATAAAAATCTCGAAGAAATTCCGAAAGATGTCAGCGAAATTTTGAGAACGATTCGAAGACCCCATTAAGCTACGAGTCCTTTCTTTTTTAACACAAGTAAATTTTTTTATCAGTGGCTAGAAAATTAAAAGCGAAAAGCGTCTGCCATTCTCTGCAAAAAAGAATCCCATTTAATTCATAAAGAGTTAAATCGAGATTTACATATGCCGCTGTATTAGAAAATTCCTGAACAAAATGCGAAAAGTCCCGAAGAGTGCGAAATGAAGTTTGGAAAATTCCAAAAAAAATCCAAAAGCTCTGAAAAGATTTTAAAAGGTTCCGAAAAATCCACAGAAAGTCTCGAAAAGTCTGGAAAAGCTTAGGAGATCACGAAAAAAAAAATTATACCTTTTATTTTATGCTGAGAAAAATTTTGCTTTGGTTTTGTGTAAAAAAAAAAAATTAAAAAAAAAATAGGAAATTTTGAAATTTTGGATTATTCTTTAATCAAAATATTTATGTGTATGTCTAAATATTTATTTTTAATAAACTCTTCATAATGACCCCAAGGAACTGTTAGCAATTTTTAATGAAAATTTATTCATCAAAGTCTGCGAATATCCTTGAATAAATTGTAAAAAAGCAAGATTCAAAATCAAAACCGCAGTAGCTACTACATCTAAAAAAAGCTCTCTTAGCATTTAATTTGAGAAAGTATTAAATTTTTTGACACATTCAAGCTCTGTAACGTCCTCCCTACTTTCATCATTCTTCCAAAGCGTTTGACTTCATTTCGGTTCAGTGGAAACTTCTCTGTGCTAGCTTGTATGACAGCGCTCTGCAAGCCTTCAGTCATAGCGCAATTAGGGCCTAACATTGAATTATTATTTTATCCCGAGTTGTCTATTTAACTTGGTGCTTGTGAGCAGCTGTTACTCTTAAATACATTGTTGTTATTGGGCAAATGAAGTCTCCAATTATTTACTTAATATAAAGCAAAATACTCGTAGGCGCAGTTGTGACAAATAATGATACAGCTTTATTTTAGCTAAAAAAGGTATGGAAGGACTAAAAAGATAGACGCAAACTGCCATGGAAGTTTTATGAAATTTAATGAGTGCAAAATTGGTTAATTCCAAGGGCACGTGTGACACAAATAATGCAGCAAATAAGTACTCTGCGAACCAGCAAATACACCCGCAAACATATACAAGAAATTTGTAATAATTCGCTTACGAGTTTGTCATACTTTGTTTTTTACTGACTGCTCAGCATTTCTGTCACTTGCCGCATGTGAGACATGCCGTTGCAGAACTTCGATAGCACAAGGGCCGCTGGAGCATATGGCGCCAGAGTTCAGCCACAAACGCCGCATAATCGCTTTTATCCGAACGCCAATGTGAAGCAACAATTGTGGATTTGGATACAAAGATACTCACAAATACAAAATGAAAGAAGACAACTAAATAGTTTTGTTTTATCCTTTTTTATATGCTCCAATCCTAATAGCCCTTAGCCTGCTACATATAACCGCTTTTATTGCGCTTACTTTGTTGAGCGTTATGAGCGTTTAATGGCGCCTTTGTTTTAGTGCACTGCTTTGTTTGCCATTATAGTGTTTGTTTTAGTTTTTGTTTTTATTGCGCCACCCGGTGCGACTTTAAGTGTTTATATCTTTACCTACTACATCTTAAGCAATAACTGAGCTTACGTACACACATATGTACATAGCTGAATGGCTGTGTGTGCAGAAAACTTTCCTACAAACTGACACATTTTACTTTATCCTCCAGTCAGCTGGTTAGTGCGTTACTCATACGCCCCATGCGCGCTTTAGAAATTAATTAGCCTTGAGTGGTTGTTTGGCGGTCGACAGCGTGTTGCCACAGCGTGGAGTGTTTTGTCTTTTTTACAGAGAATATACTTTTTTAAGTTGAACATTTCGATGTATCGTCTTCATAGCGGATTGAAATATATTTTCAAACGAATTTTAGAAACTGGATATAACTAAACTTTTGGTCATTAAATAATTGGATATTAAATTTTTGGTAACTAAACAACTAGGAAACAAATTTTCTATATTTTTAGTTAGCTTACCCGTCAAAATTACAGGATTTAGTCAGAAATAGTCAGATTTAGTATGGAAGATATTACCGAAGTTCTTGCTAAAGCGCGTACGGTAAGGACTTCTGACTAAATCTTGTAAATCTGATCAAAAAATAATGTGCAGTTTTAAGTGACCAAAAATTTGTGACCAATATTTAAATGACCAAAAATTCACGTCTAGTAAAAAAAAATTAAAAAAATGCATGCCCAATTTTTATATTACCAAAAATTTTTGTCAAACTTTTATATGAACGAGATTTATGTCCACTTTTTGAAGGACTAAAAGTTGATTGATCAATACTGTATTTCCAGTTTTTAAGTTACGATTCTAAGCAGGGACCTTCATCATTATGAGTTCTATCAAAAAAATGTATATTTAATCATTATTTCAAGATTTTAAAATTTGTGATCAATAATAATAATACATTTCTCAGTTTTATTTTATCGCTCAAAAATAAAAATTGTATGTCTATTTATATTTTTTTGGTCAAAAATAAAACT